>JAHBCN010009390.1:0-35180 GCA_019359885.1 Listronotus oregonensis
TTATACGAAATAACTTCTCGTCTTTGGGGATCTAACCACTTACCACAACTAACCACAACTAATCCTTTTTTATTACGTGACCACAAAATATAGCCCAGTCAAAGGTATTTGGTTGTTCTATTCGGCTATAATAGATGCAACCTATTGTAAATCTTGTTGGCTTTTTTTCAAAATGTTCAGTACATGGAGAACAGACATAAGAGATTAAAAATAAAAACATTTATCATCTCGCATTGAAGAACAAGTAAAACTAAGACTCATATTGAAGCTTGTGCAGTTTACGACTTGTGGAGAAAAAATCGGGTCATTGACAGTAACCTAAAAGAAGCGAATTTTTTTGGACGACACAGTCAAAATCGATTTATTAAAACTAATTCTATATTAAAATATAACATTTGAAGAATATTATAAAAAAAATTCATAAAGAAATGTTAAAAAATACGGAAATGGCAGCAATTATTTCGAAGAGTCTCATAAGTAGACGGTGCCCCTCATAAAGTTTTTCGTTGAAAGGGTTTTTCAAAATTTTAATTTTTTACTTTTTGGGAACTCTTTAAAATGAAATACGTGACTTTTGCGAAAAAAAAATCGGCAAATTTGTTACTGTAAAATAAAAAATACTAACAAATTAAAAAAAAACTTTCCAGCGTTACCTGTCTAACAACCATTGTATAAATAATTTGTCTTTGGGATAAACAATAAGCTTTTTTTATACACTTATAAACCTATCTGGCTGAAATTTTGTTTGCACACTTATTAATACCAACGATCAATGATGCCCTTATTTTCACAAACTTTTAACTATTTACAATAATTATTGCAATGGTTATAAACATTTATTCAATATTGCTAATTGTTAATTGATTTTAATTCATAAAAAAATAAAATTAAATGTTTTTTTGTGCTTTCAAATTTATAATTAATCGTTTTTTTTAATTTAATTTTCAATTGAAAGTCTAAATTTCGGGCTTTTTCCATTGTTTAAAAAAAAACAACGCATATCTGGTTATAAGTTTTTCTGTATTTGTTATAAAAATTATCCCCCCCCCTTTCGTTTAAAACTTTTAGATATGTGCTTAACAGTTTTACACAAAACCCATACATTTTTGCTCCACAGCCTGGGCTATATTATCTATAGAGAATAAAAAAGCCAAAAAAGGGACAATTATTGAGTTTGCAAATACAAAAGTAAGAAAAAGAAATTTTAATTTTTTTTTGGTTCACTACATTTTATGTATCTATTTTTTAAATATATTTAAATCATTTTGTTGTATCAAATTTGGTTATCCATATTTACTAAATATTTTCCAAAAAGAATAATTTTTTATTTTAGTTACTTTTACTGTTTGCTAATATTAAATATAAATATTTATTAATAGGGGGTATTTAATAGGTCTTTAAAAAGAAAAGTAGAATTTTTGATAAAAAAATTACCATAATTTGCTTATAAAATATTTTATAATTAATTTATCAAAAATTCTGTAAGTGGTGCACTGCGCAATATTGTTCTAAATATGTGTTTAAAGTTTAAGCAAAAATATTAAAAACTAATTGAGTCAGGCTGCGTGTAGATACAAAAAAAATCGTGATTTAAGATATACGCGTTTAAGGTTTCAAAATGAGTTTTTTATGTAGAAATATGATAAATTTGACTACATAAAATGTTTTACAATCAATTTGCAATCTCAGGACCATATAACTGTTGACATTAACCGACATCTAGTAGTGTATCAGGAAAAGGGCAAAACTTGTAAGATTTTTTTTAGGTTTAAGTCTTTTTGACTTTAGAAGCTTAAAAATATCTATTTCAACCAAAAAAAATTGGCTTTTTAAAAATTCTACAGTGGCCTAACACCTTAAAAAAACTTTCCGTAAGAAAAGGGTGCTTTTAGAAAAAAGCAGCATTAAAAATGGTTATACCCTTGAAACCATCCCTTGTCAACACTCAAATACCTCCGCGGGCTAAAAAAAATTTAAAATGAATTAATTCAAGTCTCAAACCCGTCTAATATTTTTAGACGATCGTCCATAGCCATAAAAAAGCCACATAAAAAAATATATTTATATATATATATATATATATATATATATATATATATATATATATATATATATATATATATATATATATATATGTATATATAATATACCACCGATCGTGCATAAACGTGCGTTTTACATTACGGTGTAAAATAAATTAATTGTTTAGGGGACTTATAACTTTAACGGCCGAGTAACGTTTTTAAATTTAGTAATGGACTTAACAATATTAAAGTTAACGGTTTAGAATGTTTAACAAAACGTCATTGTCAGTGTTATTCAATGATTTTAGTAGGCACCCTGTCAAAATCTGACATTTTGTTAAACATTCTAAACCGTTGTTAACTTTTAACAATTGCTAAGTCCATTGTTAAATTTAACAACGCGATCACTACTCGGCCGTAAATATTAAAAATTTAATTAACTTTGCTACTTTATTTCAGATCATTAAATATTTAATAATAAAAAAAAATATGCCGCTATTTAAACTTAAAAAAAATCTTACCCCAAACTCATGATAAACTACGCTTCTTATTTAAGATTTTGAGGATGTGCTACCTCCTCTTAAGAGGTCTTCACATGCACATTCTTATGAGAGGAGGAATAAAAACGATAAAATGATTAGTAAATGGTCACTTTAAAAATAAAATTGTGGGTTTTTCAAGGAAGTTAAATAGCCTCCGTTTCGTATTCGTTGGCTTACCCTGTATACAACAAGCAATTAAAGAAAGTTATTTTGATATTAAAACGCGCTTTACAAACCATCTCCACGTGGGCCCTAACAAGAAATCTCAAATAATGGCAAATTAAGTAAAGTTACAACAAACGAGAAACTTCCGACATCGTGACATTTGTACAAACAAGAATCTTGAAACTTTGTGCTTGTAGATAATTTTAGAAAATTAATTATCTTTATGCATGCAACTTCTGGAAACAAGTATTACAATGTGAAATAACAAGCTTTTCGACTTCCTGGAGGGTCTTTCAGATAAAATTTATTTGTAGAAAGTATTCGTTTTCATTTTTTATTTTTACCTAAGATAGAATATAAGAAATGCTTGTAACAAATTTATTTATAATGCATTATTTTAAATACTGACAAAATTTTTTTAGTGTGATATTAAAACTTTTTTGCATGCTCAGGTAATATTTCAACCTTACTGGTTAGATTATGTCGTCTGTAGGTGATGTTAACAAATTACTGCTTAATAAGTGAATACTTATCGACTCCTGATCGGTAAGTAAATAGTTACCAATTAGTAATTTGTACCAAACATTAGAAAAAAAAATACGGACCTATTTTTTAATTAACTTTTTTTTCACTTTGTTTGGACTTCACGGAAATCATAGCAGAACATCTTGCGTTTTAAACATTCTCCAAATCGGAATCGTCACTTTCTTCTGCATTATATCTGACACAAAGTCAAATTGAACGAGCTTAAAGGCTAGTTTCCACATGCAATGATTATTGGCGCCACAAGCATGCCAGTTTCCTGGCGCCATTAGTAGTGGCGCCAGTGGTGGTTTCCACGCACCCATTGTTTGCTGGCTTGGAAGTTTCAATAAAAATGGCGCCTTCTATAGTTTGTGCAAGTATTAATGTTACAGTGAAAATTGTAGCATTCCAAATGTTGAAAATATTAAAAGAAAAAACGCAGAGAAAGAAACGAAAGCACAGGTGGTGGGTCCGTCCATGGATATGTCGCAGAGAAATGATGGGGGCAAGTTATAGTTTACTAAAGGAATTAGCCACCGAGACCCAGAACGTATGCGACCATTTAAGAATGAATGAAAACCAATTCGAGTTTTTACTGGCCGTGTCGCCCAATAAAATTCAAAAGTCAGATACTCACATAAGAAATGCAATACCAACTCGTGTAAAATTGCAAGTGGCATTAAGGATTTCTGGCTTCAGGGGATTCATTTGCATCTTTACAGTATATATATAGAATACCCAAAACAGTTTTCAAAATTTATCAGTGAAGTTCTAGACGCTATTTATGAAGCTTTGAAAGAATACATAAAGGTAAGATAATTTTTATTTTTGTAAAATATTACGATTACAATAAGTAAATTTATCATCTTCAAGTGATGCTCCTTAGAGCTTCTTGTAGAATATTGCACTTTCACTTTCAGAATAAAGCTCGGTATATTCTTGTTCTTCTAAAGATGATCGAGTGTCCTGGTTCATTGCGTAGGAAGTAGTAGGAGAAACATTACATGATGGATCACGTTCTTGATTGTGTATGCCTGTTCTTCACCATATGGAGAAGAAGTAGAAGCTGACGTTGAAGGAGGTGAAATGAATGGAGAATGTTGCTGTGGTATTGTTTGAATGTATAATTTTTTTTTCTGTCCCAATCTTCTCTGTACCAAATAAGTTAGTATTTCGGACTGACTATCTAAGGCATCATTTATTGGAAGTTGTCTTAAATGAACTGCAACGGTTCTTCCAAATGCCTCAAATTCATCTGTTGCTTCTAATTTATCTACTTTTTGTACTATGTCTTGTAGTGTATTTACTGCTGCAGAAACATGTTGTACCTCATTAAATGCTTTTCTTTTAAAAGAACATTCATCCTTCTTAATATTGGTTCGCTTCTTAGTTGATCTTTCTTGGAATTTATGATTGGCGCATCTGCGGATGTTGGGATATTCGGCTCGGCAGAAGCACTACCAACTGTATTCTCTTCTGATGCTAGATCCACCTGGGAATAGGAGTGATTCTCCTCACTGCTTTGCTCTCCTTCTTCTTCTTCCTGAAATGAAATATGTATTGTTATGAGTTTTTAAAATGTATTACGAAATATCTCATCACGTAAAGAAGTAGTGTTTCTGTCACTATGTCACACAAGTTTTTTTTTATTTCAGGTTCCTGCAACGGAAAATGAATGGAAAGAAATTGAACGTGGTTTCGCACAACGTTGGAATTTCCCTGATGTGTTGGCGCGATTGACGGAAAAGCAGTTATGATTAAGTGCCCTAAAAAAGTGGCTCTATGTTTTCAACTATAAGGGAACTTTTAGCTCAATCCTGCTAGCTTTAGTTGACCATAATTATTGTTTCACTTATGTAGACGTGGGTGCTGCTGGAAGAGAATCAGACGAAGGAGTGTTCGGTCGTGCTAATTTGAAAATGGCGATTAAACAGAATACTGTTAATATGCCAAATAATTTGTCATTGTAGGCGATGACGCCTTTCCATTAAAAACGTATTTGTTAAAGCCCTATTCTCGGTGTGGTGCTTTGAGTTTTAAGCAGAAGATATTTAATTATCGCCTAAGCCGAGCTCGCCGCATATCAGAAAATGCTTTTGGTATATTAGTAGCGAAATTTCGATTATTCGAAAGACCCATTTATTGTCACCCGAGAAAGTAGATAAAATTGTACTAGCATTTGGGCTTTGCATAACTGGTTGCGCAAAACTAGTATTACCTATATTCCTTTACATTTAATAGATATTGAAGTCCCTGAAACTGGCGAGATAATACCAGGTACATGGCGTCAACGACAAGCAGAGGGACTACGCACTGAGAAATGTTGGAAGTCACAATCATACAAGAGATGCAGCTCAGATTAGAGACAGATATGCTGATTATTTTGTTGAAGCAGGTAGAATTCCATGGCAAAATGACAGAATTTAAGTTGAAATAATATTATATGATAAACACTTACCAAAGTATTCTTTGTTTTCCTTGTTTCCACAATTCCTTTTAGAAACCGGTCTGCTACATCATACCACCCTACTGTTGGTTTATATATAGCGTCTGTCGAAGTTCCACTTTTATAGGAAGCCAATACCTTGTGATGTTCCCAAGGTATATGCATTTCGAATGCTTACGTATTTTGCTTTGGCAGCATTCACATCGAAATCTTTCACAGTATCAGACCTAACCTCTACAATTTTCCTTAGCGCTGTATCCCGTTGATTTCTATCTTTATATGATGGTATTTTGTAGTTCCATAAGGCAGGACATTCTTCGTACACCTCTAAAAACTTTTTTATTTCATCTGTTGACCATTTTTTTGATGTATTTGACTTATTAACTTTAGCCATGTTCAGCAGAGATAAACAATGCGGCTTCAAAACAACACTTTAAAGGCAGGAACTGGCGCCAGAAAGTACAACTGCTTTGTACTTTGCTGGCGCAAGGATTATTGGCGCGACTTTACTGGCGCCAGTTAATTTTCAATGTTTCCATGTGCAAATAAACTGGCGCCAGTGGACTGGCGCCATTAATCCATGCATGTGGAAACTAGCCTTAAGTTGACAAATATGTGAGAAATATGATACTAATGACAAATACTAATTTCTAATATATCAGCGAGGTATTAATTAAAGTGTTTAGTATACCTAAAATATACAGTAAAGCGCACCGTACTGCGAACATAGGAGGCTCCTGGACGATTTTGAATGTACCCAATTCTAAAATACCAATAATAGTTTTGTGGCTTGCATTTCAATTTCCGTCTCGTTTCCTTACGTGGCTCATTTTTGGTTGGGACTGGTGGGAGTGCGGTGATAAATTCGGAAGAATTTATCTGCCCAGTTTAGTTGTGTACTACGTTTTTATTTTCGTAAGAGGAAGAAGGGTTAATAGGCAAAATATGCATTCATAAAATAAAAAGAAAAAATTGTTTCAAGTTATCGATTGTAATAAAAAAGCCTTCTGACATTTGCTAGAATGTTAAGGGTAATAATCCTAAAGAATTCTCAATTTGTAATTGCAATTCTTGTAGATTATTAGCCCTATTCTCCCTGGAAACCATAAATTTGTGATTTTACGTGACCCCAGAGAAAAAATCGTTGGATGAGACCATAAAGTGGAAATGTCGATTTATTAGTAAAAACAATGTTTCTTGTGAAATTTTCATTGTTATTTTCCATTTCCATTAGTTTCACAAAATTTCATTCGTCTAAAATGATCACCAGGGAAAATTTCATGGGTTTTTCTTACTTTGTAGGATCGGTATCCATTTTTTTTTCAGCACTCTTCCCACTGATCTTCTGCTCAAATCAACCTGTTCTGCAAATTGTAGGATTTTCAAAAAACTTGCCACTACCATAATTTCCTTCATTTCACTTTCGTTGTTTTTTTTCTGGGGCACTATCATGTTTATGTTTCCTTGGAGTTAAACAACCAAATGTCAGAAAGTTTTTAATGACTCGGTGAATGGTGGAAATCGTGGGAGCCGGCCTGGTTGGAAATAAATGAATAAATAATTCCCCTAACAAGATTTCCACGGTGATACCATTTAATTATTTTAATTTTCTCTTTCAGTTCCTAAACATCCATTATTAATTAGTATTATTTTATTAAAAAAAAACTTTTTGGACGCAAATAATCGACACAGTACAACTACAACTGTCGAGCGTTCGATATAAAGAATTATTTTGAGAATAAACTATTGAATAGATCGCTTGGCCGCCGACGCGCGTCGAATGAATTGTTTGCTGGAAGATTATTGATCGATAAGCAATGCGTGCGGCGTTTTAGGTACATCCAAAATCGTCCAGGATCGTCCTATGTGCTCTTGCGCTTTACTGTATACTAAGTGACATTGAAAATGCAACACCGGGTAGAAGTGCTGTAATTTTAAGCATACTTTTATAATTTTTAGGTTTATAAATAGAAATTTATTAAAATTTAAACTGGAAAAATAGCTGAGATATTCCACCTTAAAGTTAATAAGGTGATTGATGTCTTCTGATTGTATCCTAGGCCATCTCAATTTAGTTTCGTAGAGCCTTCAATGTTTGTGGAGGGTGAGATGAATTTTGCAACCTTCTTCCCATCATATCCCATACATGTTCGATGGCGGAAAGGTCTGGAGATCGAGGAGGCGACTAAAGCAGATTTACACCGAACGCTTCAAAAAGTCTAAACTAACACGTGCGACTTGAGGTCGTGCATTGTTCTGCTACAAAAATTGAATCTTGCAATGTTTCTTAAAAGAAAAGCAAATGTGGCTGTAAAAATTAGTGGGTATAGAGCTGGGCAGTCATGCTACCTCGAATGAACACTAATTATGACCTGCTGCTAAAAGCAATGGCACTCCATACCATAACACCCACAGTGCGATGATTATTCCGTTCGATGGAAAATTAGACGTTTCTTCTTTCACCACCTCTCCTCCTTACCCTTGCATGGCCATCATCTGTGCCCAAAGAGAATCTGGACTCATCGCTGAACATGACTGAGTTTCATTCCATATTTCATTTAAGCTTCTCCCTACTCCATATTAATGTGGGGTCAGAGGTAGTACAAGGTGGGAATGGTAAAAAACAGTACAAAAGATCCTTTTTGGCATTAAACTGTACTTATTGTTATTGCCTTTCCGACAGCATTAACCAGTGGTTTGCAAATGTCCTTATTGTGGAAAATTTAAAAGTGATATATTTTAAAACGTTTGGTGCTTCACAGATTTCATTTTTAATAAAAAAATGTAATCATATTTGTAAGTCTATATAGTAAGGTTGTTGAATAATATTTAATTAAACTTAATTTTAAGAAACTCTTTTCACCCGAAGTAAACACACAATTCAAGTGCTTTAAATAAATTGGGAAATATACTGTCCTAATATATGCGATTTAAAAGTGTTGTGATTTAATTAATCATCAATTAGTTATCATGTAAAATGGTATGTTCTCAAAAAAAAGTAAGACCAGCAAGACCTTGCAGCAAGCCCAAAGACCAAGACCAAGACCAAGCCCGGGGTGGTGCAAGACAAAGACCAAGCCCTTTCTTTGGGCTTGAAGCCCAAGAACAACCCAGACTTCAAAACCGACAAGACTAGCCCCTTGGTTTTGGGTTTCTTGCCCACTATCGCTCGGCCAAAAAAATATTCGTTTAATAAAGACTTAATTTATATACTAGTTTTATAATTCTTCTAGGCACAAAATACTCCTTGAAAAATAAAACACGGTTCAAATAAGAATCCTATTTGATTCAAAAAATGTCCAGATAAAAAATCATAACTTAACTGATAAATTTTTATAAAAAAAATTATAAATGCATCATTAATCTCTCTAGCAAAGCAATAAGTCAGAACTGCTGATACTTTATTTTCCTTTTCTTTCCATTTTTCTGATCATAATCTCATGAAAAACTATAAAAAAAAACATGTGAATTTATTATTTTTTTCATCAATTTGTAAGTATCCGAAATTGCTGTTTTCGAAACACAATAGTTTATCATAACTTTCAATTAAACGTCGTATTTTATTTGGATCTATTAGGCTTTTTCCACAGGGCGGCGCGGCGCCTTATCAGTAGAAAAATTTAAAAAATCTTGGTAAATTTTAAATAAGTATACATATTTGTTTTTTTTTTAAAGCTTTAAGTATTTAAATACTATAAATTTGGTAACAGTGGTAAAGCACATTAAAAATAACTACTTTTAAATTAAAATCGGGTTTCCCTTGGTATGTCAATATATTAACTTCTAAGGAAAACGAACTGCATGTTTATTTTGCTAGCAACTACATTTCCTATATATACAGGGTTATACAGTGTAGACATTAAGTCCGCTTCCCCCTTCGGAAGTACTGAAGATATTTAAACCAAAATTAGGATGTTGGCATGACAAACAAAATATGACAACCTACATAAAAATGACAGCTATAAGTGTCACAACAACAACGTGACGTCATCAATATATTTTTTAGTGTAAAATAGATTCTTGTGTGAAAGCTCTTTATAAAGCTTTTTACCCCTAGGACTACCAACCGGGGTAAATATCTACCCCAGGTAAATTTTGATAAGTAAATAATAATAAGTAAAATCGTAACTGCACTTTTGAATATTTTTTATATTCGTATTTTTTTTTCATATTAACCATGAGAGAAACAGAAATAGATTCTGGAAAGCTAATATTTTATGGATATTTATTTTATTTTTGTTTGAATTTTTAAAGTCCAATATAAACAGGCTTTTTAAACAAAAAATCATGATGGCATATTCTTTTTTAAAGCCTTATGTGTCCTCTTTAAAATGCCGTTGAAAATTTAAAAATCGGTTATTTAGAAAAATAGTTATAAATCTTTGTTTGTTAAATTACGGTTTAACTGTTTTTCAGTACTTATAGTTTTAAATTTTTTAAAAATAATTTTTTAAAATTTTCTTAAAAAAAAAACCCTCCCAGTTTTTTAAAACAAAGGTAAAAAAAATTTTTAAAAGGGTTTTGGGGGCAGTTCTAGGGTTACATGCTGATTACAGCCACAAAGTTTTAGATCCTCGCCTCAAATCGCTTTTGTAATAGCATCAATTTTTTTTAGTTTGTTATACTTTGATTTTCACTATTTTTTATTACTTGTAGAACCCCTAGTGTTAAAATTATTGCCAGTTTTTCAAGGTAACAAAAGTTTTTGTTGTGAAAATTATTTTCGAAAAAAAAACATGAGTGAAACCGAGAAAAAAAATTACCCGAAATTAATTTTAACGCATGGGGTATTCGGTAAGAAAATTTTACATATTTCTAGATTAATTAATTTAAAAAGAAACTTACTATACAGTTGTCAAACAGATGCAGTGACGCCAAACCTTTAATGAGAAAAAATGAAATATTATTTACATTACAAGATGCGAAAGTTTTTTTTGGGGTGAGGTGGTTTTTAAATGGCCGAGGCGAACCGAGGCTATTTAAAACCCCGGGGAAAAAACCTTTCGCATCGTGTAATGTTTTAAATTTTTTCTCATTTCATGTATCGATAATTTAATCTTAACATCATTTTTAATAGAAATATCAGATTTTAAATTTTCTTTAAAAAATAATCCATAGCAAAACATTTATTGTTACTTTCGTCATCAGCACTTGTCAGATTTTGAAATTTTTAAAATTTGTAAAAATTTTTTTGAATAATTGAAAATGGCATCCAAAAGGCAGCTGCCTTGCGGGGCCTCATTCTGCCAGACAAATCTAAAGAGAGGTACCATCAAACAAAAACGTTTTCTAATGGCTTGCTACAAAAATGGGGGGCGGATTGACGAGAATGTGATTTTGGCGTATTTTCAAGAAAAACCGGTCTTTATCACCACCAACCCTCTGGTCTGATTTTCCCATGCTCAAGTTAACAATTTCGTAAAAAAAAATCAAGATATTTGGGTTAAAGAAACTAGTTGTTTTTTTAAAAAGGGAAAAAAACGATGGTTATGAGGCAAAAAAGTCAAAAAATTTTTAAAAAAAAAGAAATCATAAATTTTATTAACGCGCCTGATCAAAGTTTCTTAGCAATGAAAGTAATAGCCATTATGGGAGGGCTGGGGCATCCGGACAGACGAAATATACAGAATGAAGCTAAGTGATGGGGGAAATAAAAATGACGTGGCTATAGTAAAAATAGTGGAGTCTAAAAATAAAGTTAAAAGAAATTTGTAGTAACCAACGATAAATTTTTTTCCCCATGTCAGATTTCTACAGGAATATATTGCTGAGACCAAGGAATGCTTAGATGAGGTTTTTGTATCGTTATGAAAGAGGAAAATGTGTTAAACAAGTAATTGGGAAAACACACTATTTCAAAAATACCCAAAGAAATTCGAAATTTTTGAAGTTTAAGACATCAGTAGATACACTGGCCTTCTTTTTGAAGAACGTCAACTACCCTTCCCCAAGCTTGTGTCGATATTTTGGACTTAAAAAGGCATGGAGGTTGGAATCTTTTTTTGTTGCGGAGGAATAATTGTGAATCCTATAGTAATAAGGTGGGGAAAATTTAAAAAGATTTTCCGTTCTACCAAATTTCCCCCAATGAAGTAACAGGAAAATATGAATATTAACGTAGTTAAAGGTGATAACGATACCCCAACAACAAATTTAAAAAGTTAATTTAAGTATTATTCCTCCAATTTTTTTTGTAATTGCTCAAATTGACTTACTTTTAAGAAACCTAACCTTTTTTAAAAAATTTTTTTATAAATTAGTTACTTTTTATAAATAAATCCCCAAAATTTCCCCAAGCATATTTTTTTTTTTCCCCACTTTTTGTCCAGGCGCTGAAAATATTACTTTCGTAGCTAGCACCGCTTAGCAACCAGGGAACACGAAGGTTCTCTTTCGTTATCATTCGCGGCAGGACCACAAAGTTTCTTATTTATACAAATAAAAAAAAATTTTTAATTCTGCAATTTAACATTTCCCTCCTTGTCATTTGCAGCAAAGGTCGAAATGTAAAATGCAAGTGTTATAAACCGCAAGTAAAGAAGTTAGTTTCAAAAAACACGGTACATTTTTATTGCTTTAATTTGCACAACATTTAAATACAAAACATAATATCTGAAATTTTATCTTTACATAGTTTCAAGTAGCTTTAAAATAAAATATTAAATATATATTTCCGGTTCTTTTAGCTATATGTAAGGCATCTTATTTTTTAAATGAAGTTTATTTTAGCCTTTAGTAATTCATTTTTATTGCTAAAATTTGCGAAACATCTTTATTTCCGTTTCATTATTTTTATAGAATTCAATAACAAAATGTCATAAGGTGAAATGTTGACAGAAAATTTTTTACCTATTAAATTCATGCAGCCTACCCGACAACGAAAAATTTACCAGGATAAATTACTGTCTTCGTGGTAACATCAACAAAATAAAGAAATTTGATTGATCTGTATAGAAGATATGAAATTTTCAATGGAAATGAAACTTGCATTAATAAAGCTAGAGTGTCTGCGTAATTTATGTATACAGTGTTTAATTAAATTAGTGAAAGTCAACAGTAACTGTTTTTTCTTTTTTGTAGAATAGTGATAAAATTAATTTAATGTCCTTAAGAAGTTGACATACATGACCTACCTGGTCTGCAATAAGGCCTATGCCGTTTCCCAACTCAGATTGTTCAATTACTTCACATTTATGTTGAAAATTTTTGGCCAGAATAAATTTCTTAAAAAGGAGCTTTTGAAACGGTAACACGAGTTCTAATTCTTATGCATTTAAGTCATAAGAAGCTGCGAAATGTTCACTTTTATCTCTTAATTCACCAAATCTAAATCTCTACAGCTGATCTTTTTTCCTTTGTCTCACACAACTGGAACAAGTCCCTTGGCTTTCTTGGTAAATCTCAGATCGTTGTTCTTGACATATCCATAGCTTTCGATTGTGTCTGGTATCACGGCTTTCTTAGCAAACTTCCTTCTTACGACCTTTTACCTAAGCTTTGCTCAAGGCTTTCCAGTTTCCTTTTTAATCGACGTATCTTCTATAGATATTTTCACGGCTTCTGCTTAATGGAGTTGGCCAGTATAGTTTCTCCTCTGGCAGCTCCCAACAGAGCAACACGTAATGCAACTTTTATGCATCCTTTTACAGTTCAACTAGAGAGGCCCCGAACTTTCCGCTTTCTTCGTTCCTTTATTCCCAGAGTGTTCAGACTATTGAATCTGCTACCCTTAGAAGTTTTTCCTTTTTCTCCCAGTCCTAAAATATTTAAGTCCCGTGTAAACAAACTCTCTCTCACGACACTTAAGACAGCAACGGTACATTAGTTCTTGAGCCTCAGTCTTCGTGAAGTGTCCAAAGATAAACAAAAAATGGGGAGCTTTCCTTTTCTTTTCCTCTAAACTTTTTTAAGTTTTAGGTTTGCTACTAACAAAATCCCTTTAAAATCTTAGTAGACTGTCCCCAGACCAAAAACAAAAAGTAACCAAAATAGACTAAAAATAATAGTATTTTATGTTTTACCTATCAATATTGATCTATAATACCTTAGAAACGGAATATGTTGCGATAGCAATAATACCTGCTATCACACCTAGGCACGTTATAAGCGGGCATTATGATAATGCCCGCTTATAATGCCCTAATGTGCCATTATGGAAATTTATTGCTTTTATCCAATTTTATTTCTCTTCACAATAAAGATCAACTTTATACAAAAAATAATGTTTTCTTTAAACAATACTAAAAATTAAACTTTATTTCCAAAATAAAAATTACAATTTTTGAAATGTCCTGGAAATGTAGTTGATCCCACTATAGAATGGTCGGTGTTTTTTGTGATGGTAGAGAGCGGTGGTAGAACTAACGCTATTTTGTATAGAAGAACAGTTCATTAAAGAATATTCAATAGGCAATTGGGCAATCATTTTGGCTACTTTGTTTTTGGATGAAATACTTTCTTCTATATATCCTTCAGCTACTGCCAGAGCTTTTCCATTTCCCATGTTGTTTTAGTTGTTTCAAACGAAGCACCTGCCTCAACAAGTAAAGTTGACGATGTGCGACGCAAAACAGTGGCCGGTGTAAGCTTCTGCATTATCCAGTTTTAAAAATTTTGCGATCAATGTTGGGACACTTCCCTTTATGGTATTTTTTCCAATGGCTTGTACTGTACATCGACCCCTTCTATAGGTAAGAAAGAATCTTCGCTCCTTTATTCAGCTGGTCTTAATGTTGTGTACTTTTTTATTAAATTTAAAGCGCCTAAATCTTCAATGATAGTAAAACTTTTGAAGTTGAAGTTTTAGTTTCTGGTACCTTTATAACCAAGACTGTTCTTCTATCTTCAATGTCATCAATGGTCATTTTGACCAACCCATCTCGTCTTAAACCTCCAAAAACACCCATTACCAATATGACTTTAGTACCAAGTAGATATCATCAGGAGCTCTCTTAATAAATTTGAAGATGCTTGTTCTCCTTCCAAAACTTTAGACTTCTTCGGGACGAATCCTTTCGACTTAACTTTTAAAAAAGATATGAGACGATGGTATTGCGAAATGTCTATATTTTCATAGACCATCAACGTAGATCTTAGGGTGGAATACTTGGTCCAGAAAGAGTTCCTGGAAATATGCCATTAAAACGTTTTCGGTTATTTGAAGAATTGCGTTCGCATCTTTCTAAATACCAAATATGCCATACTCCCGATCATACTGTTGCCTTGATTTAACTGGCAAAAGATTTTCGGTCGCTTTTATGGCCTTTTCTCTTATATTTTGTGGAATTTCTTCCATTTTGAGCAAATCGTTAAATAAAAAATGCCAACTGACTAACTGACAGAAACATCAAAGTCAACCAAATACCAGTCATTATCTACTTACGTATACAGGTACCAGGTGCAGTTATTTTTTATATTGCAATTAAATAATGTAATTAGTCAGCTGAAAAACTCTTTTTGGTAAAACATAAAGCATTGTATGCACCCACGGGCTTTACTGGACTATAATGCCCATCAGGTCGAATGCAGCCCCTCGGGCCAGAGTGCGCCCGCTATTTCGACCTTCAGGGCATTATAGTCCCAGTAACGCCCTTGATACATAAATAGCTATTAAAGGAACTTTGAGTCCCAACTGTATAAAGTTATCCAACTTTTTTCTAAACCGTGTTGACCTCCACAACCTTCTCCTATTAAACTAAATTCAAACAAACGATTTCCTGAAACTTCGCTACAATGCCTTATTAGTAAGTTTGTCCACGGGGACTGGCCGATGGACATCGGACAAAACTACAGTAATCTAATAATCTTAGAGAGATTCGATATTCCGGTGTTTAAAATTTGATTCAGAACTCCAATTAATCTTGTTCAAAATTATACTCAATGTCCAGATGCAAATTTGTGGGCACTGTTATATCTAATTAAGATGGATTGGAATGTGGCATGGGGTGATCATGTTAGATTATTATATTTAGAGGGATATCTATCTATACAAGCTATAGTACAGGAAATGAAGCATTTTCACTTGCAATTTTTTAGTCCTACATTTATTTACCTGAAGTTTTTACAGAAGGTAAGGAACAGCCCATGGATCAGGCCGGGAACGCTTTTATCCTGGGGGTAATTGATATCCCTACTTAAGGGTGAAAATTTTTTAAAACATTTTAATTACAGGAATTGACATAAAAAGTAATTTCAAGTAAAACATGTTTATTATATTTTTTTCGTAAAACTAATATTTATCAATTTATTCGCGATTGAAAGTAACAGTTTTTCGACGAAAAAATCGACAGTTTTAATGGCAAAATTGTAGCTATAAAAATATTTTTTTTTTTAATAATTTCTCTACAACCAATTCGGACCGAGCTACGCTTGTTAATTCATTCAAAGTCAAATAGCGGGAAAACTTGGCATTTTTCAAAGAAAACTTATAGAGTTGGTTATGATAAAAATAAGGTCAGTTCCTACTTTTTTCTACGAAAAAATCAGTAAAAACAACCCCTTAATTTCCCTCCTAATTAAAATTGATTCTTGCCCTTCTGCGATTCTCTGTATACAGGGTGTTTCAAAAAACATGAACCATCGCTCGTGGGGTAATTCTTTACTAAAAAATAATTAAAAAAAGTCCTATGCACATGGATTCGGAAACGCATGGTTTCCGAATTACAGGGAGTTAAAGTTTCAATTTTTTTTCAATTTTTTTCAAATGACTTAAATACCACTCAACCGATTTTAATGAAACTTAGAACTAGAAAGTGTATTAATAAAGTGCATGGTTTTAAGTAAAAATCTGCTTACAGCTGCGGCAGTGGCGTGCGTACGGGGTAACTGTAAAAATGTATTTAGAGAAAGAATATGTGCGCCACTGACTTTTGCCAATTTTGATGCACCAGTTATGAAGCTTATTACATAAGCCACAAAAGTTACCTCTTGGTATTTTTTCGTTTAGGGTTTCCCTTAGCAGATATGGTTAATTTTATAAAAATGTGCAAAGTACCCATTCGTCGGCGTAATGCAAAAAATAATCGTATAATGCCATGAAACTGTAGCTTTTGACAGTTCTCTAAATTCAATAATTTTGAAGTGCTTTGTAGAAGTCAAAAGTGTTTTCGTGTTATTCTTTAAATTTAGCAGTTTTTTCGATTTTAGTTATTTGTTGATCGTGTTTGTTTGGTTGTTTCATTATTTTTTGATTCGTGTTTAGATATTAAGCTGCTCTTTAATATTATTTTCTCCTATCAAGATGGTTTTCATCAACTACACTTTAGCCGAATTGACTGATATGTTGTTAATTTATGGACAAACAAATCAAAATGCTAGACAAGCTGTGCGAGTTTATCAGGAAACTTATCCCCAAAGAAGAATTCCTGGTAAAAATATTTTTTCACGTATTGTAAGTCATTTAAGAGAAACTGGTTCTTTAAAACCTTTAAAAGCTGATTCTGGACGCAGAAGATACCGCCGAACTATACGAGTCGAAGGCAATATTAAATAGAGTTGAACGTGATCCTAGTACAAGTAAGAGAATTGTTGCCAATTAACTGGGAAATATTTCGGCATCATCAGTTCACAGAACTCTGAAGGAGCAAAGTTTACATCATTTTACACGTGTCCAGGAACTTCTACCTAGAGACATTAACCAAGGGTAATGTTTTGTCATGGTTCTTAAACAAACTGAGATACGACCCTCATTTTTTTAAACGTGTACTATTCACTGATGAGGCGTCATTTGGTTGTGGAGGTCCGGTGTCATTGCCACCTCGATCTCCGGACCTGAATCCACTAGATTTTTATTTGTAAGGTCATTTAAAAGAAATAGTTTATAAAACACCATTAAATACACAAGAAGAATTATTGGAAAAAATAGAAAATGCATTTGTCATCATTAGAAAAGATCACAATATTTGCAGAAGAGTAAGAAGATCTTTGCGGAGAAGGTTATTTAAGCTTGTAACAACGCTAATGGTGGTCACTTTCAACATTTTCTTTAGCTTTAAGTCAATTGTGTATTGTACAAAACAAGAATTTTTTCTACATTACTTTTTTCATTACGCCGAGGGAATGGGAAATTTGCACATTTTTATAAAATTAACCATATCTGCTAAGGGAAACCCTAAACGAAAAAATACCAGAGGTAATTTTTGTGGCTTAAAAAATAAGCTTCATAACTGGTGCTTAAAATTTGGGAAAAGTCAGTGGCGCACTTATTCTTTCTCTAAATAAAATTTTACAGATCCCCCGAAACCGCCACTGCCGAGCTATAAGCAGATTTTTACTTAAAACTACGCACTTTATTAATACACTTTAAAATTTTCAAGTTTCTTTAAAAATTGGTTTTAGTGGTATTTAAGTCATTTAAAAATTGAAAAAAAATAAAAATTTTAACTCCCTGTATTTCGGAAACCAGGCGTTTCCGGACCCATGTGCATAGGACTTTTTTTAATTATTTTTTAGTAAAGAATTACCCCCCGAGCGATGTTCCATGTTTTTTGAAACACCCTGTATATGTATTATCAATATATTCTAAAAGTTTGACCAACTTAAACAGCTTAAGTTTAGAAAAATTGGAGCTTAAAGTGAAAAACAATTTTTTGCAAAAATGCCCTTTTCTTCAAAATGTCTCCAAAAATACTGGAGGTACGAAAAAAATTGCTAGCACCGAATTGTAGCTTTTTTGATTACAAAGATTTTTCTTTGCATAAACTTTTTGTACAATAAATATTTGGCATGATATGGCCGTTTAAAGCCTCTATTTACAAGCCCTTTAAACACACCCCATTTCAAAACTAAGGGACTAAGAGGGATTTAATTTATATAGCCTTGTAGTTCTTGGAAAACCAATCTACCAAATCATTTTTAAAAAAACTTATATCATTAAAAATAAAGAAGCTATGTTTAAAAAATCTGCAGAAAAGTCAAATTATATTAAATTATATTGCAATTTGACTAGTTTTGGGTGCTCTGGTGAGGATTGTAATAATAGTGCACCAGTAGTAGAAGAAGATGGGGATGACGTCGACCACGACGATGATTATGTAAATAGGACGTTTAAAAAACTTATTTTTATCTGTGTTTGTATAAATTTTATTTTTGTCTATGTATGTAAATATGCAGTGTATTTTGTGTGTTATTTTACTTTTGTTTTTCTATTTATATCTATTAAATTCGTTTATAAGAATTGCAATGTTGTAAGGGATTGTTCTTAAGGACAAAAAAATTGCAAAATAATGAAATTGGCAATATTTCAGGCAGTAATAATTTTAATTATTAACTCTGTCAAGCTAATAAAGTTTTTTGAAGTATTTTTTTAATAAGGTATAATAGGGGTTGATTTTAAGGGTTAAAATATTCTAAAATTGTATTTCAAAACATAAACAATCATTATTCAAATAATCTAAATTAAATTTTACCCATCTTAAGGTTTAAAATGTAATTTTATAAGTTTTGACAATAAGGGGTAGTTTTCACCCATAAACAGACACCATCGGAATGTTATAGAATTTGAAGCAAAGAGTAGGATCAGCCTGATTCTAGATTTTTATGCAAATTGATCAAAACGAAAAAATTTCGAGCTCTGCCATTTTTTGAGCTTTATTTCCTGGACTAATAATTCAAATTCAACCCTCACCAAAAGGATCTCTGTAGGTGACTAGGAGATGGTTATATTAGGAAAAAGTTGCGAATTTATAAGACAAACAATACACCGTTTAAAATTTTTTAAAATTCCGAGTATTTCCGGAGATAATCAGGGAGATGCAGAAAAAATGTAATTAAATTCAACCAACTTAGTCTAATAACAATTTACTAATTTAGGTAACCTTATATGTAAGCTTATCCAAATTCAAAAAACCAATTTTTTTTCTTATTAACCACTAATCTAAATTTGTTTAAATAGTTATTAAATTTAAAAAATAAGTTTTGGGTTTATTTTGTTTATTATTAGCTGGTACGCATTTTGGTATTTTTATTAATTTAAAAGTTTAAATTAAAAATAAACAGCAATTAAATAAAGCTTAATTTTATTAGTTTTTGTTAGGTGCGGTAAATGAAACATACCTATCTTAAGGGCTTTATTTATTTTAAAAATACATTAAAATATGTTTGTATTTCTAAGTGGGTTTTTTTTCCTTTTTAATTAAAAATATAATATAACGGTTGGTGCATTGTCGAGCGGGATATAGGAAATCCCATGATATTTTAAATGGGGTCGATTATTGGCTTTCCTAATTATTTTGAAAAACAAAATTCTATTAAAGTTTATTTTTAAGCATGCAAATCTACGTCCATGGTAAAAACTTTAGTAACGTTGTCATTTTCAAATTAGTGCTTTAATATTTTTGAAAAATCGTACAGCGAAAAGATTTAAGTTGTATTTATGCAGACGAATTAGGTTAAGTTAAACTTAACTAAAGTAACAAATCTCAATTAATTGTGTTTATGTTAATTTCTCTACAACACCAGAAGGCATGGAAAATATAATGAGGAGAGCCTGCAATAATAACACCCTTTATGCCAAGGAACGTGCAAGAAAATATTGTTAAAAGGCTAAACACAAGTAGAAGGTCATATTTTTGAACATTTATTACGTCACAATAATTGGGAATTAATTAAGTTAATAAGTAGAAAAATTATTATAATTTATATTTATTTATGTTTTCAAAACAGCGGCACCATAAAAATGAAAAGCTAAAAACAATTCGCATACGAAAATTGAAAAAAAAAATGTATTTAAATATATCCACATAATTAACAATAAGAAAAAAAAAAAAAAAATATATTTATATAATTTAAAAATAGAATACTTAAAAAATAATTTTCCATGTTTTATCTAAATGATTAAACCGGGGGAAAAGCTATCCCCTCAAACTATCAAAAAGCATGCGCACTACCCTATTAAAAAAACGCGTCCACGCGCTGCAATTTTCGTCCTCTTTATACACTAAATAGGACATTCGGAACCCCTCTTGCTCAACTTTACTTGCTCTCTTTTTAAACTTTAAAAATCGACAATAATATTTATGAACGGGGGATTGCATTTAAAAAAAAATTTTTTTCTTAACCCAAAAGTTTTGGGGTTAAATTTAAAAAAATTTTTTTCTTTAAAACTTAAAAAAAAAATTTAAAAAATAAAAAGGAAATTAATTAATATTTTCCAACCCCCCGAGATATCTCAGTGATATTTAAACGTAGCTACAGTTATGAAAAAAGGTATTTTCAATACAAAAAAAATTTTTGCTTTAACAGTGGCGTGCGCGGGCCCTGATTTTTTATTTTTTAAAAAATAAATGGTACGCCAATGGTTATTTTTAAATAAAAAAATTTTTGAATTCACGTTTAATTTAAACATAAAAATCTCTTAATTGTTTTCCTGCGATACCGTTTTTGAAAAAAAAAAAAAAAATTGCACATTAATACGAAAAAAAACATATTACGGGGGTTACATGTGCATGTAATAAACCTTACACTTACAACATAAACATTAACAAAAAAATTTTAGCGTTTAAAGCTCATTTTTTTATATTTTTCTTCTAATAATAATATTATATTCAATTAGTACTTCGATATTGGGTGATTTTCTCTTTTCCCGGGCACAGATATTGTACCGGCAAGACAGGTTCCTTTTCCTGCTCAGGGGGTTTTTTTCCAATGGCGGTTCTGCCAAATTCCGTGTGATGCATTAAAATTTGCATATTTTCTTGTGGTATGGCGTGTATGGTAAACTGGTGATGTTTTATCAGGACTATAATGGTTGATTTGCAAACAGGTATGTTAAAATTCTAATATAGTGAAAAAAGCTATTTTCTTTAATTTTTCAAATCTTTTTTATCCAAGTCATTGAAATTTTTTTTTTGGGGTGTGCAATGTTATTTTTCTTGGGAGTAGCCCCTGACTTCCCCCCTTCTTCTGTAACCCGCATTTATGGTGAGTTAACTCTACTTAAAATACCCATAAATATCTGTATAATTGAGTTTATTACCCTATAAATTGTTTGGTCTTTATCAATTTTTAAAGGGGTCCTAATCTGTTTTTCTTCAAACGGGGTTTTTTACTTTTTTTGTTTTGGTAAATTCATCCAGTTTCGCAATCTTCCCTGTATGGTTTGGCTCTTCACGTGACCACTACCAGTGTAGAAGCGGGGCGTCGTCCAGAAATTTTGTCCAAAAACAGGAAAACTTTTTTTCCTTTTCCTTTTTTTATGGGGAAACCAACATCTGCGCGCCATATTTTTTTTTTACCTATTTATTTTGAAGAAATTAAATTTTATTTTTTTTAAAACTAAGTAATTAACCTCATTTGATGACATGTTTCTCTTTTATTATAATTTGTTTGTAAATAATGTAAAACAACTATCAAAAAATTTTAAGAACCGATCTGTAGGGGAAATTTAATTTTTAGTTGATTTAAAAGGGGGGTTTTTGGGTTATAATATTACGGATGTTTATCAAGTACACGGTATTATCGTATTACTAAGAATAAAGATTGCGTTAATTTTAATGAAATAATGCGTCAAAGGGGGGTTCGTTTTAAATTAATTTAAAATTATTTTTTCAATAGTTCTTCCTTTAAAAATAGAATAAAAACCATTTTTTGAACTGACTGTTTATAAAATTTTAAAATTCCCACCCTTTTTAAATTAAAACAAAAATCTCTAAACTTTGGGTTTAAATTTTGGGGTTTTTTAACCAATTAAATTTAATTAAAAGTAACCGAATAAAGGAAAAACCTGGCGCCCATCTATTTTTCCCTTTAAATTTAAATTTTCTTCCTTAATTAGTACATTGTACTCACGACATTACTGTTTACCCGCGAATATAAGCCGAAGCAAATTAACCTGTTCTTTAATTTAAGAAAGGTTACGTTTAACATTACAACTAAAATGAGAATTATTACAAAATTGTTGAAAATTCCCTTACTTAAATCATGCTTGTCCTCCTTTTTAATTTCCTTAAAATATTTTCCGGGGTATTTTTTATTCTATTACATGTGCAACTAATTTTTTCTAATTTTCTTCGTTTAATGGGGGTTATGACTAAAGCTTAAATGGCCCAAAAAAAAAATCTAAGCTGTTGGGGCGGGGAAAGGGGAAAAAAAAGGTTTTGTTTTAAAAAATTGCGAACCACTACAATGAAATGTGCTGGGCACCATCGGGATGTACTAAAATTTTTCTCTGGTTCCTATCGGACATCTTCAAAACAAAGGCATTTTCAAAAAGGGTTTAAAAAGCCGGGGAAAAATCTCGGGGATAATGTCTGTCTTTTAAAATAGGGTACGGATATAACAAAAAATTCTAAAATTCTTAACAATTTGGGGGCAAATATTTAAGTTTCTAGCGATTTTCCCTTTTTTTCTCGTTTCAGGATGTTCTTCAACTTTGCGCCCCCGCTTTAAATTTTTAGGTTTTTTCACTTTTTTAAGGTCTCCCTTCAGATGTACCTTTCGAACACTACCGGGCATTTTTTATTTTTAACTTCCCTTTTTTAAAAACCCCTTCCCCTTTGCCATGAATGGAAACATTTTTGGCAAAAATTTAAAAAAAAAATATTCAAAAATTTTTTAAAATTTTTAAAAATTTTTCACAATAATTTTTCCCCCGGCAAAATTTTTTCCAAATTTTTTTGGGTCTAAATTTTTAAAAAATTTTAAAAAAAAAATTTTTTAAAAAGGGGGAGGGAAAAAAAAAATTTTAAAAAGCTCTTTTTAAAATTCGGTAAAAAATTTTTTAAAAATTTAAAAAATTTGGATATTTTTTTTAAAAATACAAAAATCAAAAAACCCTGTGGGGCCCCCTAAAATGAAAACAATTGATGAAAAAATGAAATTTCACGTGCGTGAAAAAAATTCCCCAAAATTTATTTCAAAATTTTAAAAATTTTTTAAAATTTCCCTTTTTTTGGAAAGGAAAGTTTTGACATTATTGGGGAAGAATTAAACCCTTTAAATTTCCCCGATAATACAAAAAAATGAAAAAAAATTTTTGGGAAACATTTTGTTTTTAAAAAAAAAGGGAAAAGCCCCTTTAATTTTTGATATAAAATTTTTCTACTGAAAAAACCTAGCCCATTTTTTTTGGTTCCCCCTTTTAAATATGAAGAAAAAAATGCCACGAATAAAAAAGTTTGTAAAAGTTATGTTTTTCCAGGCAAAGCAATTGAAAAAATTTTTTTTAAATAAATAAAAAAGGGAAATTTTGACCCTTTTTCTGTTTAATTTTAGCCCAACACACATCCAAAAAACGAAACCCAAAAGGCCCCTTTAAAAAAGGGAAAATTTAAAATTCTTCGGCTTGAGCAGGGAAGAATAAAAAATTCTTCAAAATGGGATGGTTGTCCTAGGTCTTCAAGAAATTTTTTTTTTGCATCGCAGAAAGTCGGGAGGGGGGGAATTTCTTTGGTTACAATTTTTTAGAACAAAATGCAATATGGGAAATTTTACACAGGGCGAATAAAATTACAATAGTTTTTAAAAGGCCCCAAAGGGGTTTTGAAAAAATTTGGCTGATTAAGGGGTTCTTTAAAATTTCTGCTCCCAAACATTTCCCCCGCGGATTAAAAAAATTAATCAAAAAAAAATAAATTAAAAAAAAATTTTAACAGATTTTTTTAAACCCCCATAAAAAATTTAAATAACCCAAATTAAAAAATTTTGGTTTAAAAATTTCCCCCAAATTTGGGAAAAAAATAAAATTTTCTATTGGGTTTTAAGTCTGCAGAAGCCATTGGTTTTGGGCTTTAAAAAAAATTAAAAGTTAAAAAAATCACTCAGGAAAGTTTATCGTTTTAAAATTTACTAAAAAAAGTCGGTGAACAACCTGTTTAAAATTACAGGACTAGAAATGTAAATCCATTAAACCCTCTTGCAGCTTATATACACCATAGAATATAGTTGAAAATGAAGCAGCACTTCAAGTAGCGTTTTTAAAGAAAATTCTCCATAAAATAATTTTATAATTTGTACGTTTATCATTATAAAAATTTTTTAACCCAAACAAAATTTAGATTCATATTGAAAATTAAAGTGTAATAGGTATAATATCTAAATGTGAAATTAAAATATATAAAAATATTTCTTTTTCGGATTTAACATTGTTATAATTTCGTTTTTTTTAAATTTAAAAAAATGTTATTTTTTTAAATTTAGTTTTAGAAAAAATTTCTAAATAATTTAAAAACATCTTTTAATTTGGTTTTTTTTAACTCAGACTACTAATGTTTGTGGAATATCATTTACTTTTGATAATAATTATTATTTTTAAAATAGGTAGGTAAAAACAAAATGTTACCTATGCTTTAAAAAAACTTTTTTTTTAAATTTAAATAAACTGTAAATTTCCAACTTTAGTTACTAGAACCTTTAAAATAAAAAGACATCTCAATTTTATCTTTTATAACTTTAAAAATTTTTTTAAAATTAATTTGGGAAACATTTACTTTTGTAAAATTTTTATCTTTTTATATCCCACTTCGATTTTTGTTTTTAAAAATGAAGCTTTTTTTTTTATAAAAAAAATGAAATTCCCAACTTTAGTTTTAATAATTTATAAAAACTTAAAGACTCTTTATTTTCCCCTTTTTAACGTTTTTAAATTTTTTTAAAATTTGGAAATATTTACTTTTGATAATTTGATTTAAATACCCCACTTTAAGTTTTATCTTAACAAAAGAACTTTTTTTGTAAATTAAAAACAAAATTCCCAATTTTTTAAAATAACCTTTATAAATAAATTAAAACTTTATTTTCCCTTTTTACCCCTTTTAAACTTAATATTAATTAAAATTTTTTTGTAATTTGATTTTTAAATTTTTCCACACGATTTTTGCTTCTGAGGTTTTTTTAGTAAAAAAAAATAAAATTTTTTTAACTTTTTAAAATTAAACCTTTAATCTTTTTTAAAATTAATTAAATGTTACTTTTGAAAATTTTTGTCCCAAATAAAAACCCCTTTTAAAATTTTTTTTCCTATGGTTTAAAAAAATTTGGCCCAGAAAAAGTAAAAAAGAACGTAGTAATGGCCGGGGGGCTTTTTCGAAAAAAAATTTTGGTTTTTAAAAAAAAAGGGGAAAAAAAGAAAAATATCCCGTGGAAATAAAAGGTTTAATTTTTAAAAAATAATTTTTTTTGAAAAATATTTTAAAAAAAACCTGGGAGGTTTCCATTTTTAAAAAATTTTCAATTTTAAAAATTTTCAAAAGAAAAGGAGGGAAAAACTTTTGAATTAAAATTTTTAAAAATTTGTTTTTAAAAACTTAAAACAAATTTAAAATTTGGGTTAAAAATTTTAAAATTTTTCAAAAATGTTTTCTTATTGAGGAAATTTTTTTTAAAAATTTCCTTGAAAAACTTTTTGAAATTTTCCCCTTAAATTTAGGTTCAAAAAAATTTTTAAAATTTTTTAAAGAAAAGAATTAAATAAATTTTTTAAAAAATTTGACAAAACCAAATTTGGGAAAATTTTATTTTTAAAGAAAAAAGGCCATTAATTTTGTTTTTAAGTTAAAAAAATTGCAATTTCTTTAAAGGCATTTTTAAAAATTTGGGGTTTTAAATTTTTTTAAAATTTTACCCTTTCAAAGTACAAAAATTTTATCAAATTTCCCGGGTCTAGTTAATATTTCCGGAAATTTTTTCATTAAGGAATGACCCTTCTTTTGTTGGTTTAAAAAGTTTTTTTAACTTTATTTTTAGACTCCACTATTTTTACTATAGCCACGTCATTTCTTATTTCTACATCACTTAGCTTCATTCTGTATATTTCGTCTGTCCGGCATGCCCCAGCCACTCCCATAATGGCTATTACTTTCATTGCTAAGTAACTTTGATCAGGCGCGTTAAGTAAAAACTTTATGATTTCTTCTTTTTTTAAAATTTTTGACTTTTTTGCCTCATAACCATCGTTTTCCTTTTAATAAAAGCAACTAGTTTCTTGAACTCCGAAATATCTTGATTTTTGTTTACGGAAATTGTTAACTTGAGCATGGAATATACAGACCAGAGGGTTGGTGGTGATAAAGACTCGGATTTTTCTTGAAAATACGCCAACATCACATTCTCGTCAATCCGCCCCACATTTTTTGTAGCGAGCCATACAGAAAACGATTTATATGTTTGATGGTACCTCTCTTTAGATTTGTCTGGCAGAAGTAAGGTCAGCTGCCTTTTGGATGCCATTTTCATATTCATTTAACATTTTAAAATGGGAATGGATTTATACTAAATTAACAATAATTTAAAATCTGACAAGTGCTGATGACAGACAATGTCAACAATAAATGTGTTGCTATGGATTAATTTTTAACAGGTAAAATTTCAAAATCTCTGATATTTCTATTAAAACATGATGTTAATGATTATTAAATTATGCGATACATAGAACAGTAGCAGAAAAATATAATACATTACACGATGCGAAAGGCCTTTCAAGTGTTCACACCAAAAAGTAAACTTTCGCATCTTGTAATGTAAATAACTATTTTTCTTTTTTTTCTTTTCTTTAGAACCTTTTACATAGGTCACACCGAAAATTTCCGCAAACTTATATAATAAAGGCAGCTATAACACAAAGTAGGCTAAAACAAAATCAAACATTCTTTTAAGTTTGAGCGATTGCAAGTCGTTTCCTGTCATTGTTAATTTTTAGTAAATTTTAAGAATTTGTGTGTTAGCGTTAAAATTTATGTTATACGCGAAAATTTTTTGCGTTATGATTTTTGATTGTGCCCAAAGCAGTGCACTGAAAGACTTCGGGCTGCTTTTGGTGATAAAGCCCCGAGTTCAAGGAGTGTGTACAACTGGTTTATTGAATTTAAGTTAAAACGAGTTTCTTTGAGCGACGAGTTTCGTGAGGGGCGGCCAATTTCTGCCGTCACTGAAGAAAACATAGCTACTGTTTGACAAATGATGAAAGAAGACAATCGTGTAATATATCAAATTATTCGGGGTACTTTGGGGATTGGAATGACTGCAATTGAAAAGATCTTGCACCATCATCTTGAAGTTTCAAAAGTTTGTTGTCGTTGAATTTTCCATAATTTAACCGAAGCTTCAAAAGCACATGGTGCACAGAAATTCTAATAAAATACGAAAAAAGTAGATCAAATGCTATCTACGATATCTTTACTACCTAAACATGGATTTATGTCTTTGAGCTTGAATTAAAACGCCAGTCGGCTCAATGGGTGTTTTCAACTGACTCCAATCCATTTAAATTTAGACAGTCCCGCAGTGCTCGGAAGAAGATAATTGCGGTTTTTTTTAGAAAAAGGGGCAAATTACAATGGTTTTATTAAAAGATCAATGGACATATATTGCTTTTTGGTACACTACAGTTTTTTTGCATCAAGTGCTGAAAAAAAAAGTTCTATTAGTGTGTCCAAGAAGCAAAATAGTTTTGCACCATACAGGGCTGCAATCAAATTAATTTTTATAGCAGTCGAAGGTTAAATTATTGAAACAATTACCTTACAGTCCTGACCAATCACCATGTGACTCCTATTTGTTCCCAAAACTTAAAGATAAAACGTGTGGTCAGCGTTTTCCAAATCCAAATGAAGCTGTTTCAGCGTTTGAAAATCTTGTTAAAGAAGTGACCCAGGAACAATATCATTCATGTTTTACTAATTGGTTTTACTCAATGAATAAATTGTTGAGTTAAAAGGAAAATATTTAAAAAAAATGAGTTGTATTTCTTATGGTTTGCAGAAATTTTCCGTGCGACCTACGTATAATTTTGTGTTGCAATCTGACTGAACCTGCATTTCTAAGGTCAAAATCAGCTTAAACACTAAAATAAAGACCGGATTTTACTCACTAAACAAAGAAAATTGCTAAATTTTACCTATTAGACCAAAAACCAGGCTCGATTTATTAAAATGAGTAATTTTCCAACTTAATTTTTAGTCTAACGCTTAGGTTATATCTCCAGAGTAAGGTACACTGAGAAAACAAGCATCAGATCCACCTTCTTCATTTTTTTTATTTATTGAACTTGGAAGAAAGAGAAGAGGTCTCATTAAAAACAAAAATAAGAGCGAAGTTGCTATCCTAAAATCTCGGCCTTTTAAAGCACTGAGATATAAAATTAGACCAAGTTTTCTCCACAATTTTGTCCTACCCGTTTTGACTTGGCAAGTGTCCAAGGTAAGTTGGAGTTTAGTTACTGTTAAAAGGAGCTAAAAATTTTACAATGATTTTTAAAAAGGTTGTGACTTAGAAAAAAATATAATATTTTGTTAAAAGAACTTTTATTGTAACCAAGAGATTTTTCTTTTAACTATGACAATTAAATTGTAGTAAACACCACAAAAAACACTAAGTGTTTTTGGTAAAATCCTTCACCACTTATAAAACTAGGGCTTAAAAAATGCTGCCCTAAATAAAAAAAATGTTTTTTTTCTTTAAAATCCCAACCGAAAGTTGTAAGTGGAGCAAAGCTCTTAAATTATTAGGATGTAAATACCAAAACTTTTAAAGACGAAATTTTAAAGCAACACCTTCGGAAAAAAAATAGGGTGTAGACTGCCTTTAGAAGCGTATATAGCATTTCTAGGTAACACAAAATCGGAGAACTACACAGATCTAACAGCACACTTAGTTTGCTATGGCCCGGGACCAGGACCAACGTGGTTCCATTCTTTAGAAACTTTCCAGGCGAGTAACCCAACGAAAAATTAATAAAACATGAATCCGCCCCAAAACTATATAACATATTTACACATATTTAGTTGAAGAGCGAATTCAGACGTCAGGTTACTACTTGTCATTTAGTTTTTTCTTTAAATTTCCATTTGGAATTCTTTCATAGTAATTAAGAAGCAGTTTTGAAGAAACACGGCGAATGATCTCATTAGTAAATTTCTCAAAAAGAGAAGCGATATAGTAGCAAATGGACCAAAACAAGTAAGCGGAAAGAATAGTTTAAAAAATCTAAAAAAACACACTTTTATAACAAACCGAACTAAAAAGTAGAAACACATTTTTAAGTATAAAGAGTCTGTGTTACCGTGACAGAAAGTTTAATAATCAATTATAACCAATTAATTTGGAAGAGGATTAAAATAAAAATAAAGCTATTAGCAAAATAGTTTAATTATACTTTACAAAATTAAAGTTATTATAAAAATATCGTTAATTGCACCCCACACTTTTTTACTATAATTATATTTTTTTAATTTTGACATTTAAAGTGACACTTTTAATAACTCATTAACGTTGTCAAATATCTTATTTTTCATAACTAGTAACGAAATGTAAAAATTTTCGCAACTGGCGATGAAAAGTAAAATATTTGACAACGTCAAAGAGTTTTGGAAGATGTCACTTTAAATGTCAAAATTAAAAAAAATCATTTCATTTTCAAAATTTAAAAAAATATGTATTGTGTAAAAGGCGTTAAAAAACATTATTTTTCATAACTCACATTTTTTTGCGGAACTCGCTGTGCTCCTTACGAAAAAATGCTTTTCCCGACTAGCTTAATAACTTAAGTTTTACTTTAACACGAACTCTTCATACTTAAAAATGATTTTATACTTTTGAGTTTGGTTTGCTATAAAATTGTTTTTTTTTTTAATTTTTTAATCTATTTCCTTATTTTTTAGTCCCAAAACAACATCAAAAGTAATCTTGCTCAAAAGTCTTGATTTTAAGTATATCTTATATTTGTCAATAAATCCATGATGGCTAACGGATCCTAACAAAATTCCATATGAAGAAGGAAAACCCCATAGTTAACCCTACATGAAGGTCAGTGAAAAACCCTTTCTCCAAAAATAATGCTTTTGTTGCCAGTAGCCCGGATTTTTGTAAAAAGCGTTTTGTACTATTTCGGCCTTGGCAAATACGCAAGTATTGTTATTTTAACAAAGTGTTTTTTTTATTTTAATTGTGATAATCGTATTCGGGAAATTAAAACGAAGTTATGAAATAATTATATTGTCATCGTCTCAAATTTTAAGGTTTATCAGACTTCTCTGAATTGGTAGAAATTAGGTTAAAAGTTACATACATAGATGCACACAGGTCAAGCTAATAAAAACATAATAAAAATATTTTGGTGCAACTTAAAAAATAAAATGCTAATATAAAAATTTTATTTAAATATATATTAATAACAACAATTTTCCGGACAATTGGAATAACCTATAAACCTATTTCTCGCCGAAGGCTAAAATGACGTTTAAATTATAAATTTAGATTTTACTCCGGCACAGACAACAAATTGTTTAATTTTCCTTTGACATCTTGCCGATGGCGGCAGTGATGAATTGCAGCAAAAATTAGAGCCCGTTTCAACGTTGTTTTGATGCATTTTTCTCGTTTCTATAATTTGAAAATAAATTGCCAATTACAGAGAGTAATGCGAAAATTTATGATTGGAAAATGAGTAATGCGGATGGTGTTTATCCTCTAAAATTACAGCTATAACTTGAAATCAAGCACAAATTACGGATAATAAAACAACGGGTTGCACAATATCAACATGACATATTAACTTAATAATTCGAAATTTTGAAAAGTAATTTATGGCCTACGACCTATTAAATAATGACTACATTTATATCCCAAAGGTTTAAACACAGGTTGCATCTAATCCAAAACCTTTAGTCCCAAATTTCAATCCACAAATCCAAAAATAATTATTAATCCGGTCTTAATTTTTTCATATTTTGACGTAAACATTAATCTACTTCGGCTTTCAAGTTCTAAATACTTCCATAAGTTCTTGTTGGGTTAATCGCCTGGAAAGTTTCTAAAGAGTGAGACCACTTCGGTCGTGGTCCCGAGGTGTAGCGAACTGAGTGTGCTTAGTTCTGTTGACTCCTATGAACTGGCGGATCGCCTGAAACGGAAAAAAAGAAAAAGCCCACAAAACACCCAAAAACATTAAAAAACTTATCTTCGTTTGGTGGCAAGTCTGTCATCTTTAAGAAGATGAAGTTAAATAGAACTTAAAAATAACTTTTTTGGAATTTTGGTTTAAAAATTAAGGAAATTCCAAGAGCTTTTTTAATATTTATGACATAAATGATATATTTGTTTGTTTTTATTGCTTTATTTATAATTCTTTAAAAGACAAAAAAAGGGGTTGTGTGTTAATTGATTTTAAGTTTACTTCAGCATCAAGCATAGGTTTGAATGATTTAAATTTACAAATATTGATAATACAGGTTAACTTTATTTAATTACCTACATGCACGTTCTGTTATTTTACGTAAAATAAGAGAAAGTGCATTTATAATATTAAGTAATAATACGGGTAAATCTGTTAAAAAACACTTTTAACCTAGAAATGATGTTGGAAGTACATGAATCGAGATGAAACCTTTTACATTCTCTTTGGAAACAGCTCAACTACAGGTCTCGGGAAGGGATATTGGATACTACGAAAGGGGGTTTTTGGGCCACTGAATTCAAATATAATATAAAATCAGAAATTACATTTAAGGGCTAAAAAGGGCTAAATTCACCCTTTTTTTACCCCCTACACCCCCAAAACATACATTTTGCTAAAAAAAGTTTTTCCTTGTTTTTAACGGTACAGGGTTTTCATTTATATTTTGACACGCATTTACAACTATAACTAAAAACGATAGAAAAAAACTTCCTTTATAAAAGTTTCATAGTTTTTTCTCTATTATCTTTTGAGCATAATGAAAGAAACAAATGAGCATCAAAAATTTAAGAAAAATGAATAAGTTAACTTTTTTCAAATGGAACACCCTGTATATTTTTATTTAGAATAAAAGCTCTTTTTATCCCCTTTTAAAAATATATAGTTTGTTGGTATTTCATTTAGACGTATTGAAAATATTTAAGTTTTTAATTAAAAAATCAATGAAAAATAAAAATCAGCATTACCTTAGAAAACAAATGATTTATTTATTACGAACTTTAAGTATAAATATTTACAAATTTTCGACGTAACTTCCACCATTTTCTCTGCACTTGAAAATGTTTCTCCTCAATTTACGATTAATAGCGTTGAAAACAAATTCGGACCGGTTTCTATTAAGTAACATTATTTCATTTTCAATTTTTTGTCTTAGTATGTTTATATTTTCTGGCCTTTCGTAATAAATTTTATTTTTTAGGTAACCCCACAAAAATATATCCAGAGGATTTAAGTCGGGGCTATTGGGCGGCCATCTAATAGTGCCATACCTTCCTATCCAAATTCCGTATTTCTCGCTAAGATACTGAGTTACTGGTCCAACATTGTGTGGGGGTGCCCCATCCTGGTGCCAGTTAATGTTTCTGTATTGCTGAAGAGGAATGTCTTTAAGCAGATTTTCGATCTCATTTTGAATAAAATGCAGATCCCCTATCTCCCGTTAGAGGTCCTTCAAAAATTATCGGTCCAATAACCTTACTGCCCAACATGCCACACCAAACATGAAGAGACCTACGTCCTTGTATCAACAGGTTGGATTTTGTGAAGGTTTTCAGCCCAATAATGCTTGTTCTTTCTATTATACATCCCCGCCGTAGTGAAAGTTGCTTCATCAGTAAATAAAATGTTGTTAAAAAAATTTCCATCGTTTTGAAGATTACGAATCATTTCTTGACAATAATTAAGTCGTTTAATCTTATGAGCGTCGGTTAAATTTTGAACTGGCAAAAATTTGTAGGGATGAAAATTAGGTTTCTTCAATGTACTGTGAATTTTTCCCCAGGATTTGTTTGTATAATTTGAAACGGAAGGAATTGAACTTTCGGGATTTTCTAAAAAGTTATATCGCTTAGATTTTGTTTTTTGTTACTCCTAAAATAAAACTTACCTTCAAAATAAAGCAAAATATTTAAATCTTGCTCTTCATTTGCAGCCCCTGTTCTCGTTTTTCTTTTAACGCTTTTTGTTTCTCTAAACCGACGAACAATTAAGTTATCGAGTTCTCGAAGGTATTCCCTGTCCGGGAAAACGCAAGGGTGGTAAACTTAAGAAAGAGGGGCTCGATTTTTACTATTTGTCCGCAGATACAGGTTATGTTTGGACGTCATCCGTTTGCCCATTTTGCCCGGAAGGTAGATTTATTTTATTATTTTTGTTAAATATTCAACTTTTAAAAACTATTTTGGATATGCACTTACTATTAGAACTGTAATGTATAACTTTTTAAAAAATTTAGCCTTTATACTACTTGTAAATAAAACAAACAGGCAAACGGATTACGTCACAAATACCGAATTGACGTTTAAATGGCCGTATATGGGCTTAAATGGGATCGAGCACTCCTTGTTAAGTTTATTACCCTTGGGGAAAACGTTGGTGATATTCATAGCGAACTTGCAAGATGTTTTCATTATTTGCGTAGAAAAGACGTATTATTTCGTGTTTTTGATCTTCGGTATATCATATAGTTAAGTATTTTTTTTAATGTAAATGAAGCGACGCCAAAATATCAAGACGTGTCAAGGTGCTGTCAAAACGTATAAACAAAGCAAGTCATTTGTTTTCCAAGGCAATGCTGATTTTTATTTTCCATTGATTTTTTAATCAAAAACTTAAATATTTTCAATACGGCTAAATGAAATACCAAACAAACTATATATTTTTAAAAAGGGGATGAAAATAGCTTTTATTCTAAATAAAAATATACAGGGTGTTCCATTTGAAAAAAGTTAACTTATTCATTTTTCTTAACTTTTTGATGCTCATTTGTTTCTTTCATTATGCTCAAAAGATAATAGAGAAAAAACTATGAAACTTTTATATAGGAAGTTTTTTTCTATCGTTTTTAGTTATAGTTGTAAATGCGTGTCAAAATATAAATGAAAACCCTGTACATATAGGTTTTTTGGGTCACTGAATTCGAATATGATATTAAAAATTACATTTGAGGGCTTAGAAGGGCTAAATAACTCTTTTTTAAAACCCCACACCCCCCAAAAAAAATTTTCGCAAAAAAAGTGTTTTTTCCATTTTTAATGGTTTATAAAGTTTTTTTACCACTGAATTTAAAATTATATTGAAAAAACATTTGTGGGCTTAAAGGGGAAATTACCCCCTCCCCAAAAATTTCGTAAAAAAAAAATTTTTCCCCGTTTTAAAAAAAAAAATAGGTTTCTTGAGTTACTAAATTAATATTATAAAAAATTACATTTGGGGGACCCTTTTTTACAGCCACACCCTTAAAAAAACCTTTTTTCTAAAAAAATCTTTTAAAAAAACGTTTTTACTGGAAATTAATCAACCCCTGATTATCCCTTTTTGATTTAGATTTAATTTAACGAACCCCAAAAACTACTCATCCCTTAAATTAAAAAGAAACAGTAATTTAAAAAATGCTGTAGGGTAACAGAAGTTAAAATAGGGTAAACTAAACCCAAAACCAATAAAACTTACCCCCCTTTTTGTTATTCCTGGTATTAGATTTAAATTCAGTGGCCCAAAAAAACCTATGTACCTTTAGAAAGAGGAAAAACTTTTTTTTAATGAAATGTATGTTTTTTGGGTGTGTGGAGTGTAAAAAATAAAAATTTTTTTAA
>JAHBCN010009391.1:0-35243 GCA_019359885.1 Listronotus oregonensis
GTGACATTTACCGGAACCCGATTAAAAATTGGGGAATTTATTGGTTTTTTCCCCAAAATAAATTTGGGTATTTCTTCTTCTTGGGAGCCGTCTTGATTCATCGGAGGCACGCAGCCTCTTGGGCTTTGTGCCTAATCTTCCATTATTTTTTTCCTCAATCCCCCCATTAGTCTTGTTCCTTCTACAAGTCTGTTAACCCCAAGACTGGTTGGTTGATATATTGTTGTGGGCTCTTTTTCCGGGCCCCAAATAATGCCTGGTCTACTTATGAATAATCAAAAAAGTTTTCAATACAGGCATTCCAATTATTCAAAAGATTCGAATCATTCAAATATTTTTAATTATTCGAATAGTTTAAATTATTCGAATAGCTCAACATTAAATAGCAATTATTCAAATAGTTTGAACTATTCGAATATTCGATTTAAAAATTCAAATTGATTCCCTCGAATAATTAAAAAATTCGAATATTCGACATTCCTACAGAGAGGTTTCTTTAAATTTTTTTTTTAATAGTGATTGTTTAATGTAATACCTTGCATGTATACTTAACCAATTGGAAAATCACAAAAAAAGTTATTTCCCTTTAACAAGTGGGAAAGTGATACTTTTCCGAACGCGAAAAGAACTTTCCGAGTGTTAGGTACAAATTTTTTCTATGAGTGTGTGGAAAAAGCAAACTAAAACAACCAAGATTTTTATTTTACCATTACTACTTATTATTAAACAACTTTAAAATCGTAAAAGAACAGTTGGGCATTTTGCAAATGAATGAGAGGCAAGTTGTTGTGGGTAAGTTGAGGAGTTGGATTCCGTTGAGGTGCATTAACCGGTCGTCGTTACAGGTAACAGAGCACATTGTTGCTTGCTAGAAGACGGTACAATGGGCCTTGAGTGCTTTTTGCTGTGTTAAAAGGTAGAAAAATTTTTGGGGATAATATTTTGTTTGATAAGTCCTTCTTGAAACTTGTGACTTTCTAGGTGCCTTCTGCAACAGATGATGACTTCCAACCTCCAAGTCTTTTAATATTCGTTATGCCTTCACCAGAATTAGCTAACATTGTAGCTGAGGAACGGCAAAGATGTCGGTGTTAAGTTCTGGGTTTGGAAGACGTAAATGGACAGCTATTTAAAAGGGCATCTTGCCAATAGTATTTATTCCATGCACTGGACAGTACAAGCCAATTTTTTGTAATTAACAAAAAATCTTCGTGTGGTTTTGGGTTTTAAACACTTTTCTAACAAAGCTAGATATTTTCCATTTTCAATTTCTCGGAAATGACAAAACTTCGGCTAGAATGGTTTTTGGAGGCTGGAATTTTTACAATTAAAAGATTCCCTTATCGTCAATATCATCAATGCTAATTTTCATCAATTCTTCTCGATGCCGCACCAGCTAGTCCGAAAATTGTACCCTCAACCTAGATAGACATCATTTGGAGCATTATTAATAAATTTTGCTTTTCATCTTTCAAAAAAATTTTATTCTTGGGTCTAAATCTACTTTTTTCTTCTTCAAAAATGATGTAACTTTGAAAATTTGCTTAAATCCATGTTCTTTTGGGATCTTAATAACACTTTTTAAATGGAATACCTTGACCATAAGGAATTGGGTTTACATGTTTTAGCAAGTTCCGCGAAATATGCCAAAAAAAACTTCTTCTTTCTACTTTTGTTTTTTTTTCTCGCCACACCAGCTTGTAAATGCTGTATATTCTTTCTCGAACCTGTCCCCCTTGGATTAAAAATTAAATTTCTATTTTGGCTCTTTGAGATTGATTCAGGTAATTCCTCGTCAGAAGACTCCACGGGAAACTTTTTTTTTTTATTAAATCGACGATACTAATCAGAATGTATTAAAGACACTTTTAATTATCGATGAGTTTTAATGACTTTGATCTTTTATAATATGGACACCGGCCCGGTCAAAAAAAAAATCTGACAAGAAGTTTAATATATATCAGGATGTTTGAAACAATGTTTTTAAAACAATATTAATTTTTAGTGAATATTTCGTTGATTTTACACCAATTTTAAAATAAAATAATACTATACCAATAAAAATTATACTAAGTCAAACTTTAGAATTAAAAACCTTTTAAGTACCGTTTAAGTGGGGAAATTTCAATGGTTTACTTTTCCGCACTGGGCTGCTTTCCACACGCTGTAGAAAAAAAAACTTTTTCTTTTTTAATATAAGGTCTCATGTATTTTGAACTCAGATTCAATTAGTACGCACCTGAAAACCGTTGAATTGTTTAAAGAATTTCCAAATACAAAATCATTTCAGACGTTCGAACGCCTCGGAAGTGGCCTAGAGACGGAAAACGCAATTTTCCTTCGCAATATTTTCCGGGAAATGCTGTTTTTTACCAGAGTAGCGACGCGGGAGGCATTCGAGTGCAAATTGCAATTTTTCTCGGACAAATAAGGCGGAATTGGATGATCTTTTTCCTCTACATTATCTCTGTATGTTCTTTTTCGCTTTTTTTTAGGTAATTTAGGTTTTTGTACAATTCGAGGCGGTCTAACAAATAAAATACAAAAGTTCGATGTAAAATGGTAGCAAAAAATAGAAAAAATTTGCTTTTAGCAATGATTTATAAATTTATTTTGGTGCTACACCTTAAAAAATTAGAATTTTATAACTGCACAATATTCAATTTTTTTATTGTTTAAAAATACTGTACACGTCAACTTTAAACAGTCGTAAATAAACGGTTTTTATTAAAGTGGGAACTCCATGTTTTTTTGGGATAAAAAAACGAAAAATTAAGAAAATACAATTTTTTTAAAGTCACTCGTCGGATTCATGAAAAAAATTGTTTGAAACATCAAAAACAATGATTTTGTGGAGATTTTTTTTAAAAACGTCGAAAAATTAATTGTTTTGACTTTTGACTAAAGATCTGAAGGTCATGCATTAATTTTTCATAAATTTATATTTTTCTTGTTCCTTTAAAGGTTTTCACCGGTTTAAAAACTCCGTCTGGGAAGGGACGAGCTAATTATTATAATTGGAAGCAAGAATGGTTTTGAGACGGAGGTATTTTTATTGTTTAATCTAACAAAACAGGAGAATATCACGAAGACATGAATTTTGAGAAGACTGGTTTTCGAGATCATCGACTCAATACCGAAGGTTTTGATTGTAATGGATAAGCAAGTTATCATTCTAAAAAACGAATATGTCCCAAATTTAAGTGGCCCAAAAATATTAAACTCGGTTAATGCGAAAAAATTGAATTTCCTAAAGATAGTGTTGCAGATTATACAACTAGTAAAAATTGAAGTGGTGATAAATGAAGGTAGTTAACAAATTTCGTCATTGATGAAATACAAAAAACGAAATCTTAGTTAAATTCCATTATCACTGCAACTCAACCTCAAGAAAGGTGAAGTTGCCAAAAATAATACAATTTTAAAATAGCGGACGTAAAAAATTTTTCAAAATGCCATATCTAATATTTCCCTGAAAACTGGCAAAGGTGTGTTAAACATGTGCACATGTAGAAAATAAAATGTATATGGAAAGTAGTCGATGAAAGTGTTAAACCTCTAATTATAAAACGAGACTTAAATGACTCAAGCAGGATAGTTCCTTAAGTGATCTGTCAAATATGGAAAATTGCTAAGAGTTAGTGGAAAACAAATAAGATGAAAAGCCTTCTGCCAGGCAAGAAACTATTAGGTAGTCGTTCCAAGACGCCTTCCTTACGACTAACAAAAAACCTTTTTGCTCTTATTTTTGTCCCGGGGGGAAATTCAAAAAAGGGCTTGTTGGGCCCCACTCAAAGACTACCACTTGTTGATGTCATGATTTTGCTCGCCAAACTTCAGAATCAGGGACAAATAAATAATATATATATATATATATATATATATATATATATATATATATATATATATATATATATATATATATATATATATATATATTATATATATTATAGCGTGTCCCACGCAGTTCTTCCAATGGGAAAATTTTTTACCAGTCAAACAAAATCATTTTGATGTAGAAAAGTTCTGCTTATTTAAAACTAAAAATCCCTACCAAAAAGTTTAAAATACCGGGTATGAGTAGCAAAAAACTAAATTTATCCAAAAACTAAAGTACCCGAACCCTAATTAAAATCACAGCCACCTACGAAAAAAAGGGTATTTTTTATTTTACATTAAAAAATTTACAAAAATTAACAAAGGTAATTATCGGACCTGAAGGAATATCCAAAATAACTGACATAAACACAATTATTTCTAGTCAGAAGTACAGTTATAAATTAGTTTATCCATTACATTTTGATTTATTATGCTCCAAAACAACCACGGAACAGAAATTGAAATTGTTTTAATTGTGAGTGACAACTACAAAACCTTTAAGAAGCCCTGAATTTTCATGAAAGGATCCAAAATCTTATCTCATCAAACGTTGGACACATAATGGCAAAATTTAAAGGTAGGAAATGTAGAAAAAGATTCAATAAAAATCAAGTTCGGTCGAAGATGATGAAGATTTTGACTTGAAATTATCCCCGTTGTTGAAAACCCCAAGATTTTTGGAAAAAAAAAAAAGTACTTCCGGAAATGAAAGACGCTCAGCTGTAAATCTGCTGCTGGAAGAGTTCTTAAACAAATCATTTTATCCCTATAAACCCATCTTTGTCCCACATTGCATCCTGGGCTTTGATTTTCGGTTTGATTTTTCAGCTTGGTATCAAGGTATGCATGAAGACGACCCGTATCTTTTGAAAAGTAATTTTTTCTGACGAAGCTTGTTTTACGTCAAATGGGTTGTTGGGGCCCAGAACTATCGATGGTGGAGTACACAACCGCGGTTTGTTATCCAGTGTCGGGATCAGTTTTTTTAAGACAAATGTGTGGTGCGGAATTTTAGATAATCAACTGATAGGCCCATTTTTCTTCCGGGGTAATATAACGTCGGATGTTTATCTTCATTTTTTGGGAAATAGTTGTCTGACTTTATTAATGGCCTTCCACTGACATTAGAAATCTTTGTGGTATCAGCTGATGGTGGCCGCCGTTCTCGAGCTGTTAACGAGTTTTTCAGGAAATGTTCCAGGGGCGTTGGATAGGAAGATTTTCAGAAATTCATTGGCCGGCGAGGTCACCGACCTGAACCCACGGATTCTTCCTTTGGGGTTTAAAGGAAAAAGTGTATTCTCACCGACCATTTAAAAATATCGATAGCAGAAAGGATAATAACCCCCGTGGCCAAAACCCGTTGTTTTGAGAAAAGTTGTTTCAAAATTCTCCAAGTTAACAAAAAAAATATGGAAAAAGAATGGCTATATTAAAATTTGAATTATATAATTTTCTTTTGTTATAAGTGATAATTAATTTTTTTTATTAAAGCTTTTACTTTTTTTTCCGTTCTGATTTACTGAAATACAAAAATATGTATTTTTCGTGGTGGCGTGATTTTAATTAGTTTTAAAATTTTTTAAAAAAAAAACTAAATCGTAAAATATATTTTCTTAAATTAAGAAAATGGTTTTTTTAATTTAGTCTTGAGAATTGGGTAAAGAAAATATAATTTTCTTTAAGATTTTTTTCATTTTGGGCATTTTCACATTTAATTTTATTAAACAGTTGCCAAAGTGGTATTTTTAATGAGCATTATTGTTTAATTATAAATTATTAACTTTTTTATTTAATTTTTTTAATTTATTTTAAATATTTCAATATTTTATTGTTGTAAGAAAAATAGTTTTTTTATTGTTTTAATATTTTTATTTGTTTAAAAAGTAGCGATTGCTAAAATTAAGCAGTTTAGGGCAAATATAAACAACCTGTTAGTACCATACATTAAACATAGCTCTATTTTTATGATTGTGATAAAAATATTAATTAAAAGGAAGCAAAACTATCCACAGCAACAGTGTTACGTGTTTTAATGAATACGATTTATGATTTAATGCTGGAAATTCTCTGACATCCTCCTTACGCACCAGATTTGATTCCCTGACTGCTTCTATTTACACAAATTAACCAAAAAAATTATATAACAGGCATTTTTCTTGAACGAAAAATTAATGAGAGCTGCAAACAAATGGTTTAAAGAAAAAAATAATTAATTTTATAAAGAGTGCACAGTAGTTGGGGAGAAGTTAGATAACGAAGCAATAGGTTGTTGAATTGACGTATTTCTGGTCTTTACACAAAATTAACAATCACCCGATATCTTTATAGGAATTATTTACAGACAATAAACACTTGATGATCCCTTTTCACCGAAAAACACCTTTCAAAAAAACTTTACGACAAGCTTTTTTTTATTTATCGCCTTTATCCTTAAAACAACGGCAGTTTCACCGCTCGACACCTTTTCGAATTCTCCGATTCCCTCTTTTGTCGTCTTTTTGGTCATTTTGTTCTCGCGTCTCGCGCGAAACTTTTCAGAAGAGCTTTTTAAAATGTCGCGGGTCGAAAATCTGAGAACATAAAAATAATGATAAGAGGGCAAAGCATCATCAGGGATTTATTAAAGTGGATTTAATAACACCGTCTGGAAGTTAACTTATTGAGGCAATTTTTACAAAATATAGGTACTCTTGCAGCATATTCGATGACACAAACTTTTAATACTTAAAAGAACACTTAAACCGAAGAGAATTATTTGTAATCCCACTAAAACACTTTAGTAAAATATAGGGGCAAGTTCCTATTCCAACAACTGGGCCTGTTAAAGTATTAGGTTTGTTCCAACACGTCGAAAAACCGTCACCGAACGATCACGCTCATGCGCAGTGATTAAAGTGCGTTCCAACAGAGACGTGACGGTTATCGGACGATCCTGTTTGAGTACCAACATAACTTGGGATCGTTTATGTTACGGTTTCAGAACGCTAATTTCGATACATGGCCCAAATTGAAAACTGTTTGGGTTCACTTGCGCATTGAACATCTTGGCACTAGATTTATGACGTTTAACAGCTTATTCATCTTTCATCTTTATATGTTTACTGTTATTTAGTGACTAGAGTGCATCGCTGATTTAGCATTTTCTATTTCCTCGCTTCTTTAATCATTTTTACACCTCCTAAGCCCATCATTGAATTTAATTATCTTTAAAGATGAGTGACGATATTATGAGTGATATTTGCTAACTTTGATCACAAAAATAATAAGGAGAAAAGTAGGGTTATATTTTCAAAACAAAATATTTAAAGACATTTAACCTTTTGATTCGACAGTCCCTAAAACGATCCGCAAAGTGATCCAACGTTTGTTACTTTTTGTACCGTCACGAAACTATTTTAAGTCCGCGCATGCGTAGAAGCGCGTCAAAAAACAATTCAAATCTCAAAATTAACCCATTAAATCATATTTGGCTTATTTGTTCCACTAGACGGCAAGTTTTGATTACCTGTAATAAATTTTTTTAAAACCTGTATAATAAAGAGCTAACAATATTATTTTTGGATAGCTTTAACCTTAACCTAAAAAAAATTTTCTTGATTGACATCAATAAAATGAACTGTTTACGAGAAATAAAATATTATGTTTCGTAATTTTTTTACATTCTACAGGGTGTTTTCTAATTGCAAACTTATTTTTTTAACGTTGTGTTAAAAGTGTACTACCTACTCACAATTTGAAACATTAAAACACATTTTTTTTCCTGCCGATTTTTCTGATGTATAATATCAATTCCTCTGTTAGTAACATTACAATTGAGGAAAAATCTGTGGTGCCGTAACTTATAATTTTTTTGGCTATTTAAATTTCATTTTGCACAGTGGAGGAGCGCCATGGAAAAACGATATAAAGGCAAATGGAGTGTCACTTTGCTAGCTGAATATTGCTGGATATTGTTAAGGAATACTCCGGAAACGAAATATCGCCGTTAAACATCGAGGGCGATATTTTTAGGTACACTTAGATTAAGAATCTATTTATATATATATATATATATATATATATATATATATATATATATATATATATATATATATATATATATATATATATATATATATATATATATATATATATAATTTAATGTGGATATATTTATATGTAGGTATATATATTTATTTGTCTGTCCACGTGATTCTTAAGTTATAGCTTGAGCTAAAATCATGAAATTTGGCACAGTGGTAGTCTTTAGCAGTGGCTAGAACCTAACGAAGCCCGTTTTTAGAATTTCGCCCCGGGACAAAAATAGGAGCAAAAAAGTGTTTTTTTACCGTTAGCCGTACGGAAGGCGTCTTACGGAGACAGAGGCTACTTAATATTGTCTCTCGCCTGGCGGAGACAGGCTTTTCCTCCTATAAAAAACTCATGAGATAGAAAAAATCTAAGGCCATTTTCGGTTTTTTTGGCAAGTTTTATATAATAATCACCTCATTATGTCTATGTCAAAAAAAAGGTTATTCTTGTTTATGTTTTTTCTCATAAAAATCACATTTTTAACCGCCATTTTTATCATTTTTTCACATAAACCAAACAAAAATCCTGAGTAATTGCGCAGACTAGAAATGAAAAATAAAAACAATCTTTGTTAAACTGCGGCAAAGCACGAGAATCACGTAGACTCGTTACGATGAAGCATTGTTGCTCGTTTTTATTCGTCGGCGATATAAAAATGGAGCGACGGATTTTTTATTTTCTTTTTGCTAAATGAGTGAGCACGTCCACAAACGCTAAAAATGATTTAGATTTGTTTTAACAGTGCATTTAATTTATACTGACACTCAATGGCGGTTCTTATTTCAGGCCGCATAGTCAGGCAAGTGACAAAAACCACATAAAATATTAGCTTTATTTAAATTTTATAATTTAGTCCACCAAAAACACTTCTGTAAAATAAGGGCCAAGTTCCTATCCATTTTAAAGTACTAAGATCTTCTTCTTCTCTGAGAGCCGAGCCGTCTTGATTCACTACCGGAGGCAGCGCAGCCTCTCGGGCTTTTTGTGCCTTACTAAATCTAAAATTAGATCAAGTTCTATCCACCATTTTGTTCCAATCTTTTTTGACTTGACCATTTGTATTAAGGTAAATCATTCGTAAAACGGCTTTTCTTAAGAATTAAATAAAATTTAAATATAGGGTTAATAAAAGTGTCTTTTATCTAATTGAAAAAAAATATATATCATTTGTGAAACGAGATGTTAACAATCAAATTGTACATTGTCGATATCTGTCATGTATGGAAGCCATGCATTCATTTCAGAATATCTCGAAAACGGTTCTTACGATATTTTTAAAAACTTATGCTATATAAAGCAAAGTATTAGAAAATTAAATATTTAATTTATTTATTTATTTATTTTTTTTTGTTCTATAAAGAATATACATTTATTGAATGTTTGTACAGGGTGGCGCCTTTTCGTTGACCTTAAGGGAAAAAGGAAAACTAAAGAGATAGAAAAAACCCCTGATTGTGCAATCTCGTTTCCCCTTTTTTTTGAAACAAATTCAATGGTGAAACTAAATCATGGATAACTTGATTTTTTTTGGAATACAGATTTTTTTTCAAATTTTGTCAATTTGGCCAGGCATTTAACCGTTGGGGTTTAGAGAAAAAAAAAAAGTATAAATAAAAAATTTTTTAGGTTTTGGGGTAAAATTTGTAGCGTACCTTTTTTTTTTATTGTTTTTTTTTAAGTTATAACACATATTGGGGTTTTTTTTAAAGGGAAACCCCCCTGTATTTTTTAAAAAAAATGGATAGAGTTTACAAAGACCAAATTAATGATATATAGTTTTAAGGGGTAATAGTTTTTTGCGAAAATTTGGGAAAAAAACCTATAAAATTAAAAGATGTAAATAACCTCGCGGCACGGGCATTGTCAAAATTACCGTCTTTTTAAAAAAGGGGGCATTATTTTTTTTCCAAAGGGGGAAGATTATCTACCCCCTTTAATAAATTTTCTTCCAAAATATTTAAATAAAGGTCTGTTGTGAGATTGTCATCAAATTCATAATGGAAAAAAATTGTGTTTTTAAAAAGTCCACACCACACAAAAACCAATTTTCCCCCTTGTCTGACTTTTTTTTACTGTCAAACGAGGTTTTCCCTTTTTGACCAGTAAAGTTTTTTTGGGGATTAAACAGTCCATCACTAGTTACTCGAACTTCCCCCGTCCATATTATCTTTCTGGAAAACTCTGGATCTTGTTCACATTGCCGGAGATCCCAAAAAACAAAATGTGATAGGGGGGTTCCCGTCACCCGGATGAAATTTAAAATGGTTTTTCCCAAAAAATATTGATGGAATTTTAGGTTTAATTTTTTTACTTTTTTCTATTAACAAATTTCCCCAAAATTTTTCTGGATGATGCAGTAGGTTCTGCGACAACATCCCCCATTGTATTCATTTCTTCCAGCTCTCTGTTTTTTTTTATTAAAAGGTCTTTGAACGGGTTTTTTAAAAAAATCCAAAGGAAATCAAATTACACTAATTTTGGAAACATTTTCCCTTTTGGGCCCCTTTTTGTTCTGGAAAATCTATTAAAATACGATTTAATCCCCTGTATACTATTTTTTCCACTTTCAATGTAACTTTTTCCCAAAATAAAAATTTTTTTGTAATTTTGAAACCCTTTTTTTAAAATAATATAAAAGCTTCCAAAAAGTCATACTAGTACGTCAGTTTCATTTGTTTCATAGGGGGTTTTTAAATCAAAGCCTACTTTAGAAAATTTTCCTTTTTTTAAAATGATAAACACACCCCCTTTAAAATTTTTTTAAAAAAAAGTTTGGGGATGGTTTTTAATATATGAATTATTAAATATATATTTTAGTCTTGGTTTTTTTTTTCGTAATTTAAATTTTAGTTATATAGAAGTTAAAAAATTGGTTAAAAAAATAAAATAAGTGTTAGAAAGGGTCGGATATATGATTTTTTTTGTTTTTTTGGAGTTTTTCCCCAAAATCTATTGAACACAGGCCCATTAAACCAATCATTTGGTTGATATTTTTTTAGTTGCATTATTTTTTTAAAAAAATACACAGGGTGTCCCATTAAAAAAAAAAAACTTTGTCCCCCAAATTTTTTAATTTTTTAGGTTTTTGCCAATTTGCGCAACATCTGTTAAAAAAGACCCATCAAACTATATATCATCAATTGGTCTTTGTAAGCTCTATCCATTTTTAAAAAAAAAAACAGGGTGTTCCATTTGAAAAAACCCAACTTTGTGTTATAACTTAAAAAAAAAGTCGATAAAAAATTTGTAGGTACGCCATTAGGCACCAAAAATCCCCAAAAATTTTTCTATTTATACTTTTTTTTTTCTCTAATACCAAAAGGGTTACAATTTTGGGGCCCAAATTTGACAAAATTTGAAAAAAAATCCCCTATCTCCAAAAAAAATCCGTTATCCAAGATTTAGTTTTTTCCATTGAATTTGTTTCCCCAAAAGAAAAAAAAAGAAAATTTGGAACAGATTTGTCCTATCTCTTTCAGTTTCCGCCTATACCCCGTAAAAGGCAACGAAAAGGGGCCCCCCTGTACATACGGCTACTTAATTATAAAAAAAAAATATTTAAAAAAAAATAACAATATTTTAAAAAATTTAAAAAATAACTTAATCTATATTTAAAAAATTTAAAAAAATTCTTTTAGCCTAGGTTTTTTCCCGGGGTTTTTCCCCGTACCGATGCTGCATTCCCCGTTGCACAGCTAAACCAATTCTTTGGGGAAAAAAAAATTTTTAGATTTTTTTTATTGTATTTTTTTTTAAATTTTATTAATAAAAAACCCTTTTCCTCATCACCCAAAAAAAAAAATTTCAACCAAAGGAATGAAGATAAAAAATTCTTCAAACTCTTTATATTTTAGATGTTTTTTTTTCGGGGAAAACGAGCAGCCGCATTCAAAATTAGAAGTTTTTTCCCCATAATTTTAAAAAGTATCGAAGTAGCGTCCCAAAGTAATTGTTTTCTATATTTTTCCGGGGGAATTAAGGGGATTCCATCTACTCGTTTTCCATCGCTTCTGGGGAAAACCCCCAGGCTCTAACACAGAAGGTTTTCAGCTAAAATCAGAGCTCTTTTTTTAATGTCATTTATCTGACTGTGTCTAGAAGAACGCCCCGCTTTTTGCAGCTTAACCCATGTAGGCCATAAATATCAGCATTTTCGCCGCAAACGCAGATGTGCTCTCCACACACAGGCAGACCAAGTCTGAGAGCGATGGAAATATGGAATGTTTTGTTATCTAACAAATTTCCCAAGGACGAAGATGGAAGTGCGTTAATCCAAGCATTACTTTCAGGGGCCTGAAGAGCAAGTAGACGTGCCTTATCTTCACTTGTCTGGCACATGTTTGTAATATATTTGTGACGAGCTTGGCAAATTAAAAAGTCAAAATCTTTCTGTTTTTTGGTAATTCTTGTGGTTGATTTTGGAGATTGCAAACAGATAACCATCTTACAAAACAATTGCTGAAATCATTATCTACTGTCGCAAGAATATAGGAAGGTAAAATTTTGGAAAGTAAACCTGACACGTCATTGATTGAACCTAAAAAGGCAGAAATAGACAGGGTGGATGTATCTCTTATTCCAAGACCTCCAAATTTTACTGGAAGAGTGCTTTGTAACCAAGAATTTAATTTAATATCACAATTTGTTATGTCTTGAACCAAACTTTGTAATACATTATCAAAATTACAAAGTAATTCTGATAACATCTTAACAAATAAGACATTCGAGGTATGGCAAAGGAATATTTTAGTAAATAATAGGAAATATGTGAGTCTATAAGTTTTAATTTGGTGCTAAGAGATTTTAAAAATTCTGTCTTTTTATTAATTGAGTATTCAATTTCGTTTCACGAAAAAGCACTTCCTAATAAATTAACATTTGAAATGGGAATTACTGACAGATTAGGAACAACACTTAACAAATTTGATAGTATATTGGAATGATCTTTAGATAAAACAGTTAATTCACACTTATCAAAATTTAAATTTAAACCCAAATCTTTACTTCCTCTGATTATTTTATGAAAATTATCTAAAACCGATTTTGGGTTTCCAGCAAGTGTACCGTCATCTAGATACCAAAGATTTATTTCTGTATTTAATGATAAAATAAGTGGATGAATTGCTAAACTAAAAAGAGCTGGTCCAAGAGGATCTCCTTGTTGGACACCTCTTTGAGAAAAAATATGTTGATCACCGTAAGAAAGTAAACTCGGATTATCATAACATTGGGCTATAAATGGTAAAAATTCTGGGAGATATTCGCTTACTCGTGATAAAATTGTTTTTCTATTAACCATATTAAAAGCGTTTTGATAATAATAAATAATCAAATTAAATAATTTTTTTATTTAATTTGATTTTTGAAAGTTAACTAGGTCTGTTTGTTATAAAGAAATAGTGTACACTATTTTATTCTTTTTTTTACGTAAGAGTGTAAAATAGTGTAAAATATTACTGAATAACGAACAGGCCTTATGTGTTGTGTGCACAGTCTCCTACAAAAATAATATTTTCAAGCATCAAGAACCTTTAACTTTTGCTAAGCGTATTCGATCTTATTTGGAACAGCGCTAAATTTGTGGTCCATTCAAAATACTGCATCAAGAATTAAACTGAAATAGGAAAAAATATAATGATCCGTACTGATGTTAGTCCCCGTTTAACAATCAATTTTTAGTAGAAAACAAGGAACTCAAGGACTAGAATTAACGCAACACCAGTTTGTAGGCAGGGTGTTTGGTGTAGTGATCTATTTTGGAAACACGTAAACAAATTGCCAGATCTCAAAAATCAAAATCAGGAAATCATCTTGAAAATATAATAAAATTATTTAAAAACACTGGTTTTTGTGTTAATATAGGCAACATCGATTTAAATATAAACAGTTATTGATTTGACAGTTCCAACATCCATGCACCGACAACAAGGTTGATTTGGACAGTAGCTGTATTCGTTTGATAAGAAATTATATTAAATCAGGTATTGTATGGCACTTCGAGGTCATTTTATCTCTTTCTATTAGGTTGTATTATTCAATAACACGATTTGTAAACTGACTCGATCAACAGCAATCGAACTGAGCATCTAAAAAGAATGACATATCTGTCTGTCACTTCAGATAATAAACAAAAATGGTTTTCTGGCTTTAAAAATATTTTTTAACAATAAAGAATCATCGATTTATAAAAATGTTAGTTAGGGTACAATGCCATAAAAATTAAAAAAGTTAATATTTCCGGAGTGATGTTGTTCAGTGTGTTTAATCAACGTTGCCGGTGCAGTGTGTTTACAAGAACTTTCCCGCCTCTTCCTTTGATTATATTAGGTTTGTTCCAACAAGAAATCCGGTATCGTTTCGAAATCGTTTTTGAACTGATTTTTGGTGCGCTTAGACGCATGCGCGGCCTTAAAATAGTTTCGTGACGGTACGAAAAGTACAAACGTTGGATCGCTTTGCGGATCGTTTTTGGGACTGTCAAATAAAAAGTTTTTGAATTTTTTGTTTTAAAAATATAACCCTACTTTTCTACTTATTATTTTTGTGATAAAAGTTAGCAAATATCACTCATAATATCGTCACTCATCTTTAAAGATAATTAAATTTAATGATGTGCTTAGGAGGTGTAAAAATTAATGTTTTTGAATAATTAAACAAGCGAGGAAATAGAAAATGCTAAAGCACGTTGCACGCTATTCGCTAAATAAAGTTAGGATTATGCAAAAAAATTAAATTAAGTTAAAATAAGTTAAAGTCACACAAGAAAAGATTAACTTATTTTAATTTTTTAACCTTATCATAAAATTAAATAAACGTTTCTTTATTAAATAATTAAACTCCCACACAATAACATCATAAAATAGGCTTACAGAAACTCGTCTTTCCCATGCGTTATAAAAAATGTAACAAAATTATATATTTTTTAGACAAATATTTATTTAAGAAGTTAACAAATTACCGGACAGCTGCCAGAAGTGCACAATAAAATAGAAATCACGAAAACCCTATTAACAGTGATTTGCCCTACGTATGCTAAATTTTATTGTTATTTTTAAACTGATTGGCATGTTTTCACAAAAATGTCTTAATTTATAATAAATTAATTTTTGTTAACTTAAATTAACTTAACTTTTCTGCATAATCCCACCTTAACAGTAAACATATGAATATGAAATATGAAACAATAAACATGAAACAGCTGTTAAAAATCAAAAATCCAGTGCCAAGATGTTCAATGCGCAAGTCAACCCAAACAGTTTTCAATTTAGGCCATGTATCAGAATTACCGTTCTGAAACCGTAACTAAACGATCCCAAGTTTTGTTGGTACAAAACAGGATCGTCCGATAACCGTCACGTATCTGTTGGAACGCACTTTAATCATTGCGCATGATCGTTCGGTGACGGTTTTTCGACTGGAAAAACCTATTAATGTGAAACAAGGTTGTTACTTTAATTACCTTAGAATTTGTTGGAGAAGAAGAGAAGGGGGAGAGAGAAGAGAGAAGAAAGAGAAAAGGAGAGAGAGAAAAGCAGAAAGTGAGAAGAGAGAGATGAAAAATATGAGAAGAGAAAGAGAGAGAGAGAGAGAGAGAAAAGAGAGAGAGAGAGAGGAGAGAAGAGAGAGAGAGAGAGAGAGAGGAGAGAGAGAGAGAGAGAGAGAGAGGGAAAGAGAGAGAGAGGGAGAGAGAGGAGAGAGAGAGAAGAGGAGAGAGAGAGAGAGAGAAGAGAGATGAGAGAGGAGAGAGAGAGAGAGAGAGAGAGAGAGTGAGATGAGAGAGAGAGAGAAGAGAATAAGCGAGAGAGAGTGGATAGAAGCTGGGCCCAAAAAACTACTTTAGTTCTCAAATATAAATAACTTTAAAGGTCACACCTTTCTATAGTCCTTAAACAAAAATGATAATATCCTAACACTTTCAAAAAAACTGGTTGTATATTTTCTCATATTTTAATCCCGACTTTTTAGGCAATAAGGATTCCGTGACACGTACAGTGGCGACATCTTCGTCTGAAGGGAGACTTCTGGAATCGCCTATTGTAATTTTTAAATAGATTTTCGGTGCGAACAGCACCTTTCTATAGTCCTTGAACAAAGATAATAATCTTCAAACACTCTTTTTTTATCACAACACAGCTGGATTGCTGTTTGCGGAAAATGTGAATAAAACCTAGTTTTTCTGAATATGCCGTGCAAAAAATTAGCAAAAGTTGAATGTTTAACGCCCGTTACATATCATAAATCTGATAATAGAAAAATAAAATCTAATATCCCGGTCGATCTTGAAAAGAAGACATAAAAATCACTTAAGAAATTGGCACTGATCCAAAAAAATATCGGTCTGGAGTTTTCCATTTTCTCCCCAATTGTTTTCCACGTCCCACATATCCAAAAGATAGTTTGAGTAGGAAAATGAGATCGTAAGTATTCGAAGAGCCCTTGGCAGCGAACGCTGCGAGGATATTTGGTTCATTTTTGTCTCTTTGTGCCATATAGACGATTTATTAGCGTTTCGGGTTATGAAATTCAGGAAAATATTCGTGTAGGTTAAGTTAATGTTGCCAGAGTTATTGAATTACATTCTAAGGTAGTTTGTGTGAATTATTGCTCAATATACACGGATATTGTTAGTTTTTCATGCTCGACGATATAAGGAAAACTCTGCCAGGTAGACTTGCTTATAGAGGTATATAGGACACGACGTAAAAAGGCCGTTTTATACGATCAAATTTCTTTGTTAAATTCGATATCAAAAATGACTGACTTACTCGTTTATTTACTCATCAAAATTATGAGGCACTCTACCTGTTGCAAAAACACATCTTGCAACCTGGAAACTATTTTTTCTATAACCACAAGTGCGCAAACATTCCTTCGAAATTTTTTATAAAACGTGACAACGCCGCCTTAATGAATTCAAATCATTTTTAAAATTCCTTTACCGATCTAAAAATAACTAAGCAAACCAAGTACCATTGCGTTGGCATGATTTCGTAAACGCTTGTTGACATAGCGTATCCAATAAAGTATCGAGATTTCGCCCGCCAGAAAACAAGCGCACGAAATAAAAGAAAGAAGAAGGGGCCGGATGGCAAGCTATGTGCGTCGGGAGATCGGGACAAGCAGTACAATTAGATGTAAGCTCGAGGTCGGGTCGTAATTGGAAAGTTGTCTGATTTCTTTCGTATTTTTCGGCAAATTCGTCGAAAATGTTCTTCTACTCAAATAATTGATGGAAATGTCAGTTTTCCATGGTAGTGATTTATACTACTTTCTTGGTGTTAGTTCAAAGAATTTGACTAGCACATCTATTTCCGTAAACAATTTAAATTGTTTACAATTGTTTGTACAAAAATATGCATCTCTCTCAGCTACTAGAGCTAAATTAAATGTTTCTCGGTGCCAATGTTAGATTGACATATTCTATGCAAAGTTTAAGTGATTGAAAAGAACAGTACAGGACAGGCCTTTAGGTGGAAGTGTTGCAAAAAATGCAAATAGTGAATGGATTTGTAAAGGAGTAGCTGCTAAAAAAGGTAACAGACAATTTAATTGATAAGATAGGCGATCAATAATCCATACCGAGTGTCACACAAGTGGCAAGTGATACCGGGTGTCCTAAAAACTGTAAATAATTTCTAAATTTGACTTTGAACTTTCTTATTTTTATAGTGATGGAAATTAATCTCTAATTGTGTCGTAAACCTCTGAAAGGCGTGTACGGGTGTCTACTAAAATTTAATTAAATTTCTTGATAAAAGGTGATTTTTTTCTCCGATTTTTTATACAAATTTTGTAACTTTTCTTTCACATTTTTGTTAGTAAAATTAAGCTTTGATAAAGTTGTGAACAAATAATATTATCTTTAGATAATAAGTTATGTTTAAATCTTTCTAACATCTTAACAAATTAACTACGGCTACCAGTGTAAAGTAAAACAGTAATTTCGAATATTTCTTCTTGCTTTGAGAATTAAAAAAAATTAAATTAAATTTAACAAAAATTTGTCAAGGGGAAATTTTTGACTTTTTAGAACCTGGGTAATCATAAACGTTGAATTGGGCTGGTAATACGTCCATTGGCGTATCACAAGAAATTTGTGAAATATGAATGATTGTAATTTATTGTAAATAAAACTTGTGTATATTTACTTAATTCGTAGTATCTCATTAAGCAATCGTCAATATACAGCGCATCCAAACCTTAATTTGCACCTATTGGGTTGCAGTTTATATTTAGCCGATACCAGATTTTGTCGGCAACTACTTATGGTGCTGAGGCGTAAAAATTACGTTTCTCATTCACTCCCAGAGAGTAGAAACTTGAAAGTTAGTATGTGGGTGGGTTCTACGAGACAAGTAAAGAAATCATTCTGAAAATATCACATTTTTACTTAAAACGCTCAGAAACAAGAGTGATAATCTGGTATATATATGTGGTATTTCAGAAGTTTGGAATATATTAAACTTAGTTTCTGACTTTATATTTGTCTTAGAATGCAAATATTTGAAATGCATCTAATTTCCAATCTAAATGCAGATATTTTTGAGAAATTACTACTAACCAGAACTAACCACAGCCAAAGTTTGGATGGTGTTGCTAAACTGCAAACTGAAAAAAGCAACAATGGCACGATGACGCCAAGAAACAGGAGATATTGTCCCTTCTACTCGTGCCAAAATCTACTGCATTTAGGCGCATCCATATTTATCACGTATTGCCTAAGGCAGGAAAAAACGACCACCCTTTTATAAGCAAATCGTTGGGACATTGTCTTCCGTGATTTGACATACATTTTTCTAAGGATGCGTCGTGCCATAGAGACAATGCCAATACGCGCCCCGTCTCACAACGCAGCACAGTCTCGTTCATTATCATTATTAAATTTAAGGTAAAAAAGAAACTTTTCCATCGTTAATTCGTAAAAAGTTTCGAAAGTTTTTTTGCTTTTACATAACGAATACGAACAGGATAATTCATTTGAAAGAAAGATGTGCCTTAATCGAGTTAAAAAACAAGGTTTTAATTGAGTTATTAGGAACTTTTTATTTTGGTGTCTAAAGTGCTCCAGTGTTGCCAGTTTATAGTAAAAAATAATCAATAAAACAAGAGCTTCTTAATTAATATTAGGCTGGTGTAAAAAAAAATTAACGTTTTTATGGTTTGAAATATACACTGCAAAGCAAAATTAAGGGATATCGTCTTTTTAACAGTTATTTTAAAGTTAAATAATTTGGAAACTAACAAACCATTTTAATTACTTTTTTTTTAGATGAAAGGAACCTCAATCTATTTTTTAATTATTCATGAGGAGCATTTTATTACAACGTGGTTTAATTGTACAGGGTGAACTAAAAAAGTATGTTTCATAGGCGGTTTTCTATTTGACGTATGAAAAATAAGTGACACCAGTCAAACTTCAGTTTTTCCCTAGTGAGCAAGGTCAGTGGATTATCTACTAAAAAGTTTTTAAAATTTGTGTCTAACTCTAATTGTTTCGAAAGTATGCAATTTTTTCCTATCCATTTTCACTCTACATATTATGATGTTGACCAGTTTGGCCACAAAGTAATTACCGTGGTTATTTTACATACTGATGACAGTTTGTCAATTGATTACAATAGGATCGCTGATTGATTGATTGATTGATAAAGTAGAATACACAGTTGGGGTTTGTACGCCTCGACACTGCAGCCTACAGAACTGTTTATCTCTTTTATTTTTCGTTAAAGGTTTGACACCTTAGACAGGTGTAGTAGCCCTACTGTTCTTTCTGGTCTCAGCCTCCTGGTGGTTAGTGTCCACCATGGGTTTTGATTTGTTCTCCAGTATGTAAGTGCAGGGCACTCATATATGATGTGAAGGCTGTCTCTTCCTCTTCGTCACATAGTCTGCAAATGGGTTCTTCTCTATAGATGCCCATAGTGTGCATATGTTTTCTTAGGGTGCAGTGTCCGGTTACTAATCCTGTCACTACTCTAATCTGATTCTTATTTTTTTTAGTAGTTCACCTGTCAATGCTTTCGATGGTGAGTCCAGCAATTGGATTTACTGTGACTTTGCATTGGAATGTGGTTCAGTATGACTGATGTTGTGTTTGAATCCACCGAGTCATGTAGCCACGAACCGAGGCTTTTGGTATTCAAAAACAGGTTCAGGACCCAACAAACATTGCTGCGGAGCCTCGCTCTCATCCAGGGAGTCTGCATTTTCATTGCCCTGTATTCCAAGCTGTGTCTGGCACCCAGGAAAGTGTAATAGGATCGCTACTTTAATACGAATAGTTTTTTACTCAAGAAGGCCCAGACGTCATTTAAGTCCAGAAGAAGTAAGAAGAGCTTTGGGTATATTAGATGCTCGCATGCGTCAGAGTAAAGTTGCGACCCGTTAAAATGTATCCCAGAGTGTAAACTGTCATCAGTATATAAAGTAACCATGGTAATCACTTTGAGGCTAAACTGGTCAACATCACGATAGTGGAAATGGACATCGCATAGGAAAAAATTGCATACCTTCGAAACTATTAAAGTTAGAGACAAATCTAAAAAACTACCGAGTAGATAAACTACTGGCCTTTCACCCTAGGGAAAAACTAAAGTTTGACTGGTGTAACCCGTTTACCATACGTGAAATAAAACCTTCTGTGAGACCAACCTCTATATTTCACCCTGTATAATTAGACTACGTTGTAATAAAATGCTCCCCCATGAATAATTTAAAAATAGATTAATGTACCTTTGATCTAAAAAAAAGTAATTAAAAATGGTTGGATAGATTCCAAATTATTTAAGTTTATGATCACTGTTAAATATCCCTTAATTTTGCGTTGCAGTGTATTTTTTCTATCACCCTCTCATCATATTTTTTAAAATGTGGAAACAGCCACTAGGTTCGCCAGATTTTAATTCTCGCGAACAGAGTGGATGCTCCAACAATCCGCAGTTTTTTCGGTAATTCACTGATTTTCGCGATGGTTCTGAGCTGTGTGGAAGGGTGCGTTGTCCTTAAGAAAACGGCGTTTTTTTCTGTAAACCAAGTCTTTTTTACGAATTTCTACATCTAGCTGTTCCGGGAAGTTACAATTTTAATCGCAATTTATTTTTTTACTAGTCGGAAATAACCAATGGACAAAATTCCCTTTGCATCTTAAAACACTGATGCTAAAACCTTCTTGGCCAATATCTGGTGTTGATGCCTTTTTGGATGCTCTTCACGTGAATTGTCTTTAAGAATTGTACAAACTTGTTAACGAATTCCGCGCCTTGTTCAATCGTGTAGCGTTCCGTGGTAAAACGTCACGATTGATTGACTACCCCGCCAAAATTTAATGCGCTTTTGCCAAACATCCAAAAAATCATTCAATTTTAATTAATCTAGTGTTATACTGCCCGGCAACACTGTTCTTTCGACACGCGGCCACGTCACGAAAACAATCAGACTTACTTAAGTTAATTTTCCACAGCCGACGACTGGCGCAGCAAATTACTGCCAGCAGAAAAAACTTTTAATTCAGCTAAGTGAATACAAGGTAATTGACCACTGTAAATACCGGAGGGAATACAGATACCTTTCATGAAATTTCTTTTATAGTTGAAGAAGTTTTAAAAGAAAATTTGACGACTTTTTTCCCTTAAAATTAATTAAAATTATACAGGGTGTCACATAAGACAGTGAATTCTTTAGTAGAAAATATTTTTATGTTTAGATAAAGTGTTGCTCTACGAATGTTGGTTTGTCAGTTACAAGGTGTCAAAAATTAAAAAATCGTTTTAGTGTAATAACTTTTGCACGCTAAAAGATAATATAACGAAAGTTTAGCCAGGGGTTAACTTGGTAGGAACATTAAGATTTGTGTCATTTACTCAGTGGCGTGCGTACGGATATTACCATATGGTTTTTTTAAATGTGCTACGTCACTGTTTTTTTTGTGATCATTTTCTCAAATTAAATTTTTTGTTTTAAATAAAATGTGCCTTCTAAGTCTCTGTTTTATTTCTTGTCATTTTTCCGTCGTTAAGCCTTTCGTAAATACCAATTTATCCATTGCGTACACAGGAAAATGTAGAAACATGAAAAATATGTAAAAAACAAACAATATCGGGTATTTTTTGACTTAAAAACGGAAAATTCGGTAGATGTCTCGTATTTTTACAGGAATAAAAGAATCTTCGGGCATTTTTTTTAAATATTCTAATTTTAAACTCCTTGATACGAAAAAAGTAAAATTTAATATAAAAAACAAGTAATTTAAACAAAAAATGTATGTTTCATTGACTGAAGGGCCAAAAAAATAATTTAAAAATTATATTTAAAAAAAAAATATATATATATATATATATATAATATATATATATATTTTATTATTTACTGAATAAAAAGGGGTATTTTGGCCACCTGGAAGAGAAAATAAAAAAAAAAAAAAAAAAAAAAAAAAAAAATTTAAGGAAAAATGAATAAAAAATTTTTTTAAAATCAAAAACCCATATACATTTTTTAAAATTATATATATATATATATATATATATATATATATATATATATATATATATATATATATATATATATATATTTAGTTTTCTTTTTCTTGGGGTTGTTCAACAACAAATCAAAACTATTTTAGTTCCATGTTAAAAAAATTTTATTTCAGACGTTTCATTGGGAAATACCTTTACAAAGATTTTTTTATCTAAAACAATTGAAAAATTTTTTGTTCAGAGTATATGTTAACAATGTACAATTTTTTTTAAAAAAGTTTTTAAAATTTTTTTTCGACTTACCCAAAAAAGGGTTTTTCCAGATATAATTGTAACATTTTATTCACTTACAAGAAAAATTTTTTTTCAATTAAAATCTGGTTAAAAACAGTTTTTGCTTAACGAAGTCTTGGATAGAATTAAGACAAAAAAAACACTTTTGGTTTAATATATTTTCAAGAGGTGGCTTATTATAACCAAAACGCATCAGCCAACGATTATAATTTAAACTGTTATATAAATTAAGTTTTTTTTTTTAAAAGGGGTGTTGTTATATTTAATAAAAAATTAATTTTTTAACTATTTTATTACATTTAAGGCTTTTTTTTTGTTTTTTAAAATTTTGGGTTTTGTTTATTTTTTCTAAAACAAAAAAAAAAAGACTATCAAAATATTTCGTCCACAAATTGGTATTTTGTCAAATTCTAGACTTTGAGTTCGTTGGTTTTTCCCTTCGGCTTGCGCTACTATTAAAAATTTTTTTTGAAATTTTTGCTGGTCTGCTTACTTTTTTTTCCCGATGGGAAATTTGTTGGGAATGTATGTTTTGTATTTTTTTGGGTTATTTTTTTTTTTTACTATTATTTTAATATGAATGCTTTAAAGGATAAAAATATATGTTTTAATAATTTTTGATAAGGTTAAAAATTATTTTACTGGGTTTTTTTTTTTTGGGTCAATTTTTCATTTATTGGTTATTTTTTTTTTTTAATATAAATCTTTCCCCAAAATTCTCTCCCTCTGTTGATTCGGTACAGTTTTTAGGATTTTGGTGTTGGTATAATTAAATTTATGTGAAGTTTCATTTTCATTTTTAATTAAGGGGTTTTTTTTTTTTTTTTTGACATATTTATGACCGTTAAGACGGTTTTGGAGATGTTGTGTGGGTTTGGCCAATGTATACTTTGGGACATATGTATATATATATATATATATATATATATATATATATATATATATATATATATATATATATAAAAAACAGTGTTTTTTTTAAGACGGGCCATTGGGTTTTTTACATGGTAAATATTCCACTCCATGTTAGGTCCACTTCCACTACTACTTAAAAATAAAAATTGAAACAGGTGTAATTTAAAAGGGTTGGGGGAATATTTACATTAATTTTTTGTCCAAAAAGTAACTTAAAAAAGTTTAAAAAAAAATTGTTTTTTTTTTCCAATAAAATATAGTTTTTAGTATCCTTGTATATCAAAAATGTTTTCACTGTCACATGTCAGGAAATGTCATTCATATTTCAAGGGGAAAAAAAACCAAAAATCGTGTTTTATTATAAAAACTTCTAAAAAGGCTATCTACAACATGCAGTTTAAACCAAAAATAATCCTGCATTTTTTTTAGTTAAAAACCCCAAATCGTAAAAAAAAAAGACCGCAACAAGAAAAAGGAAAAGCAAATTTTTTTTTTTTTATATGAAATATGTAACAACGATAATAAAAACATAATTCTAAATACATTAGGTGTTGTATTTAAATGTTTTGTTCAAAGTGACCACCATTTACTGCTAAGCAGTATCCAAGAGAATCGAAAAAAAGTCTTCTTACATTGCATAATTGCCGTGGTGTGATACCCCCTGAAGCCTCGTAATTCTAACTTTTAGTTCCCTCGGTTGGTTTTTGGCCTCTCCCATCTCAAAGACTTTTAGGACAAATATCCCCCCTAAAAGTAATCTAACGGCGAGATATCTGGACTTCGAAGGGGGGCCAAAAGGGGGGCCCAAACGTAATCCAGCTACCCCCGGCATATTATTTAAATATTCTGTGACTACAGCTGCACTATGAGCGGGGGGTCCATCATGCTGAAATATTATTTCGTGATTTTTGGGGAGTCAACCAAGGGGCCCCCTACTGTTTCTAAAAAAATTTTAAATATTTATCAGTTGTTAGTGTACCATCTATGAAATACGGGAATAAAAATTTATTTCCTAAAATTCCTGCCCAAACATTAACCCCTCACGCCTTTTGTATGCGTCTGGTGAATTATGTAGGGGGTTTTTGCGAGCCCATATCCTTGTGTTTTGTTTGTTTACGGTTCCGTTGGTAGAAAAAGAACTTTCGTCCGTAAAAAAAAAGAGATTCGAAATATTTGGATTTTTTATTGATTCCCCTCCATCCAGTATCACAGAATTCATTCCGGGAAAAAAAACCCGGGGGGAAAAGCTTTTTTAAAATTCCTTACTTTATAAGATTTGAATTTTTCCTGCTTTTAAAACCCTTTTAGCAGCTACCCTAGAACCTGTGAAACTATCCCCAAAATGACTTAGATTTTGATGGATTTTCCTCGATCGCCAAGCACAGGTCCATTTTAAAAAATTCGGTTACTACATTGGCGTTTCTTTTGCGTGGTACGTGGAGTCTTCGATACAAACCAGTATTTGTAAAAAACCCCGATGCAATCGCTGTACGGTACCCCTTTTCCCCGGAACAGGACGATCTGGATAACTGCAGCAAAAAATTTTCCACAACTTCTCGACTCGACATTCCCCTTATGTAATTTGAAAAACCTTTCTTTTTCGTTTCCCCGGGTAATTAAAAAACATTATTTATAAAAAAATAACAAATAGTTTGTCAGGGGAATGACTAGTAGTTTTTCTTTAATAAAACGTCTTTTCCTTTCCCAAAAATTTACAGTGACAAAATTTTTTTTTATACGAGGATTGTTAAAAGTATATTTTTTTTTAAAAAAAAAACAATTTTTTTTTTAAACTTTGTGAAGTTACTTTTTACAAATGTTAATGTAAAAAAAATTTCCCCAACCTTGAAGTTAAAACCGTTTCAATTTTTAGCTATGAAGTAGTAGTGGAAGTGGACCTAACATGGGTGGGGAAAATTTTCCATGTAAAAAAACCCAGGGGCCCTCTTAAAAAAAAAACCCTGTATATATATATATATATATATATATATATATACATTTTTTTTTCTTGTTAGGTTAATACTTTTTCGGACCACCCTTATACATACAAATAATTCGGAAGCAATACTAGAGGTTCATAAAATAGGTTAATATTTGTTGACTTTTTACAAAAGCCACAATTCCATTTTCTAATATAATAAAGAAACATTAAATCACTAAGCATATCCTGTTTACTTTAAACGCGGCAAAAATACTTCACCCTCCACATGTCAACCTGTATCAAATTACTAGCTTACTTCCTCCCCTTTATTTGTTTTGCCACTTTCCATCTCGTCACATTCTGACAAGAACAACTTTTGCTAAGAGAAAACAGACATAATACAAAATTTAAATTTTCTTTTTACCATATTTTTTGCCGACTTTGCTTTAAAAGGAAAGATGTCAGTTATCCTTTTATTTACTTATGTTTTACGTACCAAAATGGTGTAAAAATAATTAAATTATTTTAAATTAAAATAAGTGTTTCAAATCGTATTAATTTCTGTGCCGAATATCCGGCTAAACACATCCACTGCCGACCTAGAAATACAAAACGACCATTCAGTGTTCTGTCTGTAGTAACCCGAACTTACGATAGAGCATCGAGCCCCTTTTTTAGGTGAATAATAGCTCTATATTCGAAGCCCTCGATGCCCTAAAGGTCACAAGTGAGTTATTGGATATCGCGTGGCGACGAGGGATTTTAGACCCTTCGGTTAATGTGGGTTTATAGCAAGTTATCATCATTTACCTGATGATTTTACAACTATGTTGATAGTAATGTGTTTTACAAGAAATCACTGAATGTTTAGGCAGTTTTTTTTGTAACTTGATAGTTTGTTCGGGTCAAATCTCGCTACTGAATTTTAAAGTAGATCACTCGTACAACGGCTTTTTGTAAGAATTAAATGAAATTAAAATATATGGTTACAAAAAGTGAAATTCCAGATAAGATCTATATATTGCCTCCTGAAGATGTAAATAATGAAAATACAGATGAAGATTCTGGGGAGGAAGATAATGTTGATTTGAACAACTTACCGGAAATCAGCTACGCCAGAAGTAGAAGTTGGGTTTGAGAATAGGCCACAGATTTCTGAATTGGACCAAGGGTGGGATAGTGAAGACGGCTTGCCTTTATCGACTTTTGCCACTATTACTAATGAGCTGGAAGAAGTCAAAGAAGAAGCGAAGTTACAATTGGCTGGAAATGGATATAAATTCTGATTTTCCTCCGTGGAAGACGGCTTGTGAACCGAAACCATCATACACACCTTTAGAACTATTCTTTTTATTGTTTGATGCTGAAATTGTGGATATGTTAGTTCGTTATAGCAACATGTATGCTAATTCTCATAACCGCAATGGGATATTTCTGACAATGAAATGCGCTGTTTTTTAGGTGTCCTTTTGCTTAGCGGATATACACTGCATCCAAGGCGCGATATGTACTGGGAAAATTCCAAAGATACTAATAACCCAGTTATTTGTGAAGCCATATCCAGAAATAGATTTAAATTTATAATGCAAAACTTTCACTGTTGTGACAATAATTCCTTAGATACTAAAGATAAATTTGCGAAAGTCCGTCCTCTTATTGACGCTCTAAATCAAAATTTATTGATTTTGCGCCCTTTAAAAGACCATAGTGTTGACGAATCTATGGTACCCTATTTTGGTCGGCATGGGGCCGCAAATTTATCAGAGGCAAGCCCATCAGATGGGGTTATAAGTTATGGACAGGTACCACGAAAAAGGCTACATTGAGTGGTTGAGCCTATCAAGGGCAACAACCATTATTCCCGCTAAATATAAAGATCTAGGTCTTGGACCAGTGTTATTCTACATTTTGCGGAAGTTCTTCATAACAAATTTCCTGGGACTTATTTTCATCTTTATTTCGATAATTTTTTTACAACACTTGAATTGTTACAGAAACTGAAAGATATGGGATTCAAAGGAACGGAACTTTGAGAAAATCGCATAGGTAAAATTCCTTGGATTATAAAACAAAAAGTACGAGGTAGTTTTGAATTTTGCACTTCCGACGATAACAGGATTACGCATGCAAGTGGCATATAATAGTGTTGTTTCTATAGCTTCAAATGCCAATAACATTTTCCTACTGTACCTGTAAAAGATTTTCTCAGAAAGAAAAAAAGTATTATGGTTTCTCAACCTAATATTATAAAAAATACAATGAAAATATGGGAGGGGGTTTATAGAGCGGACCAGAATATCAGTTTATACAGAACGTCAATAAGAGGAAAAAGTGGTATTTTCCTATAATTTGTCATTCTGGATAGGTTTACATAATCTTGGCAACTCTGAAATGGCAGTGGTCAAAGATCATATGCTTTCAGACTTTGTTGCACTTGCTATTTTAGAAACCTAAAAAAAAAAACAAAGAGAGGTAAACCTTTTTCTGCTAATTTGCATGAGCATTAAGGGGTACAAAAGTTAGATCATTTGGTTGTTTAAAAGAAAAGCAAACAAGAGGGGTTCTCCCAAAAAAAACTGTAATTTCATTTTCAGAAAGGAAATTGCTCTACATCGAAACTTTGTTTTGTTAACTATCACACAGTTTAACTCTAAAGTGATAAAATTACTTATATACATAAGTACTAATAGTAGTCTATTTGGCCACCTTTTTTAAAAGAACATAAGTGTTTTTTCTGTAAAAGATTAAATAAAAATCTAAAGGATTACCTTAATTAAAAAAAAATATTTTGGCCTTATGGGGTAAGGTGATCTGCTGGTTTTTTGAATATTATTTCCAAAACAGTTTGGGGAAAAAAAGGGGAAAATTGGGAAAAAAGTTGATAACAAGCCCAATTTAATTTCTTTTTTTTACGTATTCTGTAGACCCTGGGGAACATTCATCACCACTAACATCTGCCTTGTAATGAAAAAAAAAAAAAAAGGGGTAGTTTTTCCACCCCAAATAATCTCCACTAGAAAACTGATAAAAATTTTTTAAAATTAAAATTTTTAAATCCCTCTCGGGGTTTTTGGGGGTGGGGGGGTTCCCCATAAAACCACCCCTGGGGGGGAAACCTTACCCTTTTTACCGCATTCAAAATAGGACCCAAAAAACCCCGAAGACGATTTCCGGTAAAATTTTTTTAAAAAAATTTCCCCCCTTTCTGTAACTTTGGGGTTTTTAATGGGGTGAACCACCCTCACTCGATTTTTTTCCACGGATTCTAATCAGCGACTCTGAAAACCCCCAGAGACGATTTCCGAGGAAAAATTTTTAAAATTTTTAAAAATTTTCATCAGTTTACTATTGATATTATTTGGGGGGGGAAAAAAACCCCAATTTTTTAATTTTTCATTGAAAGGGGGGGGTTTTGTCTGAAAATTTCCCCGGGGGGCAGAAAATAAAAAATTTTAAAATTGGAGCTTTTTTTCCTTTTTTCCAAAATTTTTTTTATTTAAATACAAAATACAAAAATATAATTTACAAAATCTACGCGTTATTTTTATGACTTTACACACTGACAAATACGGCAACGCAACGACTAAATTGCCCCCGTTCAGATTTTATGGCTTCCAAGGCCGTTTGTCACTTGTTTCACCCCTCGAATTCCGACATTCTGGAGACACTGGAGACCAGTGATGTATTAACGTGAGGGATAAGTGGTCATGTCTTGGATTATTCCATTTAATTTAATTTGGAGATATGAGCTTAACATGACGAGTGACAAAAAAGTAAAGTTTGCTGTAAACGAGTAATTAGCTAATCTTTTTGCAAAAAATAGAGTTAGTTTGTATATACAGGTGTCCCAGAAGTAATGGGACACAGAGCGACAGCAGATTCCTTAGGTCGAAATAAGGCAATTAACGTAAACTTGCCTTATCACAAAGTTTATAATAACTAAGATATAGGGTGTTAAACTTTTTTCGTTTTTTAGTAATAATTCTTTAACTAAATGACATAGCGGTACAAAATTGTGGATTCGGGGTTTGTTTGAGGCGAGAAATTTAAATTTGTCCATGCTTCTGATGTTGCTAGTAGAGGGCGCTAGCTACGGCCTATTCCACTTGTTTTAGATAGCATAAGCTTTTTTAAGCCTAGTATATTGACCTGTCCATTAAAAAACAAGTTACTTACTATAATTCCCTTTGCATCAATAATGTATACTTTATTTAAGTCTCTAGGAGCAACTGTTTTCGAGATAAACGCACTTTAAAGGACCCCGCAATTTTTCTATGGAAAATGGTTTTCGGCCAATTGTTTTCAAATTTTGCAAAGTGATGGTTCTCAACATGCTGATCAAAAGTCTCCACGGCCACAAAACCCGAAAACTCCTCAACCCTCCAAAATCACCCTCAAAGGTCGCTGGCGATCTTGGGACTTTTGATCAGCATGTTAAGAACCATCTACATTGCAAAATTTGAAAACAATTGGCCGAAAACCATTTTCCGTATCCTCCTCCATATCCTCAATTTTGTACCGCCATGTCATTTAGTTAAAGAATTATTACGAAAAAACGAAAACAAAATTAAAAGTTTGACACCCTGTATCTTGGTTATTATTAACTTTGAGATAAAGCAAGGTAACGTAAATTGCATTATTTCGACCTAAGGAATCTACTTCTGGGACACCCTGTACATATTCTGAAAATGGCAAATTATTCAACAATTTTTTTTTTTTAACTACAAACAATATAGGGTCATTCTGAAATTGGCAATTTTTTGACTTTCCCTCGTACCTCCTTAATGAGCGAAAATTTTCAAATTTTAATTTCACCATTTTAAGATTGACTCAAAAAGAGCATATGCCGTCTACATTACTTTTTTGATAGCAGAAAGTGGACACCCTATAGCATACCCTGAGTGTCTATTTTTAGCTGAATTATTCTATTCTTTTATACCACTTTAATTAATGGTATGTTGTAATCAAACCACCCCTGTGTTTTAAAAATTCATATACATTTTAAATAATCGTCCCATTCTTTGGTTTTTGCTGCCTAAAAGCTAAACTAATTTTGCGATTACTAAACACCATTAATTACACTGGTATAAAGGGATATTTTCTCTAACCAATTCAACACTCCCGGTTAAAAAGGGAATTTTTCATCGAGTTACGAACCAATCCTAACTTCTCGCCAAACCAGTGTCATCCAGAACGACTCGGAATCTCGTGACCCACTTGCCGACTCTCCGGGAGCGGCCTCCCTGCGAACTGTGACCCCGATATCGATCCTGGATGACGCATCCAGCCGGCGGAGGATTCCCTTATTCCCTATACAACGCCGCGCCGCGCCACGTTTTACCTGGATTACGTGGAGAACTTTCAGGAACGCCGGATCGAGTTTATCGTAAACCGCTTGGTTCATAGGTCACAGGTCAAACCCTTAAATTACCTTTTAATACCTCGTTACCAACTTCACTTTAAATACGGTTTTATTCGATTAGCCTTTAAATTTGGGGAAAACATTAAATTTTTTTTATAGACCCAGACAAAGACAATTGTAGTTTACACTATGGACGCACAAAACAATGCTAAATTTTTGGTAATAGGTTTGAACTCTCGATAACTCCAGCGGTTAGTTGTGGTTAGTTTTGGTTGAAGGAAATAGGCCCCACTTGTTTTAGATGGCATAACTTTTTTTAAGCTTAGTATATTAACCTGTTTATTAAAAAATAAGGTTCTATAATTCCTCTGTAATAAAAATGTATACCTCATTTAAGTCTCTAGGAGCAACTGTTTTCGAGATAAACCACTTAATTTTCCTATGGAATGTGGGTTTCGGCCAATTGTTTTCAAACTTTGCATAGTAATAGTTTTCAACACGCTGATCAAAAGTCTCCACAGGCGCAAAACTCAAAAACCTCTCTAACCCCCCAATATCACCCTCAAAGGTCCCCAGTGACTTTTGAGGCTGATTTTGAGGGGGTTGGAGGAGTTTTCGGGTCTTGTGCCCAGGGAGAATTTTGATCAGCGTGTTAAGAACTATCACTAGGCAAAATTTGAAAACAACTGGCCAAAACCAATGAGCTGTTAGGTTAACTGGAGAAAGCATCGATTTGGCATAAGCGTGGCATCATAAACGTACATTCTAAGGTTCTGCCTAGCGATGAATGAACCTCTGTACTCAAACAATAAAATCCACCAAAACTCGGGAAAATGGTTACTACAGATACTATTTTGTCGTAAAGCGTGGCTGCCAAGTATCTTTGTTTCATTTACTTGTATATTATGATTAAATTTTACCTAATTTATTCTTAAAATTACATCAAATTAAGATCTACTATTGTATTTTAAACTGTAAATAATATTTGTTATATTTATTACTATAAAGTATTACACAGAAAGTAATGATGTCAATATACTATTTTGTTTTTGGACAGCTACTAATAAAGGCGCTAAACAACGTGACAACAGTGCATTTTTCGTAGAGGCGTACTTCGGGCACCTTCGGCTTCGCTCGACAAATGACACATTTAATATGGCGTTTTAGTCTGAATGTTTCTCGTTGTTTGGGTTATTTTTGTGACAATTGTTGTATCCATTTTAGTTTTGTGTAAGTACTTTTAATAAATTAAAATGGCAAGGCAGTGCCAACAGGGCCGTATTTAGGCGGTGGCGAGATGGGCGCCCGCCAAGGGCGCAGCTACCTGGGGGCGCAAACTCGGCTATGAATTTTTTTTATCAGTTAGTACCGTAGTCATATTATTTTTTTTTTAAAATTTGTTTTAATTAAATAAATAAATTAAAACAGAACAATTTATAACAAATTTTAACTTAGATACTTAATTGAATTTTTTTAATATATTAAACTAAAAAATGTATGAATAATTAATAAAATATAATTTATCTTGATACCTACGGTGAATGTAACTTTAAATTTTTAAAATTTTTTACTTGGATAAATTGGTATTTTATAAATTGGGGCACTAATTTCTTTTTTGTTGTTGTTAAATTTATTAAAAAAAATTTTGACAGAAATTAAAAAACTGTAAACCTACAATTTTTCACCCAAAATTTTTTTTAAAATTTTAAAAAACTTCCAAATTTTCCCCCCCTTTCCCTTTTTGGGAGGTGATTCCAACTTTCCAAAATACCCAGCTTGTATCCATCCCTTAAAAAAAATTTGGGGTTCCGAAGTGTTTTAAGTGGGGTTTTTTAAAAGGGAAAGTGCATTTATCTCGAAAAAAGTTGATCCAAGAGATATAAATTAGGGATACATTTTTATTACAGAGGGCATTATAGTAACTTATTTTTTAATAAACAGGTCAATATACTAAGCTTAAAAAAAGTTATGTCATCTAAAACAAGTGGGGTAGGCCGTGGCTGGCGCCCTCTACTAGCAAGATCAAAATCATGGACGAGTTTGAATTTCTCACCTCAAAAAACCCTTAAAAAATACGAATTACGAAATTACGAAAAAATGAAAACAAAAATAAAAGTTTGACATCCTGTAACTTACTTATTATTAACTTGGGATGGCAAGTTTACGTAAATTGCATTATTTCGACCTAAGGAATCTGCTGTTGCTCTGTGTCCCATTACTTTGGGACACCCTGTATATATACAGTGTGTCCCGCTTTTCATGAATACACCCTCATATCTCAGTTATTATTAATGCGATTTTCTTTAAATTTTGGTGGTGGTTGTATGTTAGAAAAATGAAGTATTTGGCATAGTGAACACTTTTATTTACCATTGGCGTGCGGTCTTGGGGGTTAAAAAGGTTAGATTTTTTGGGAAAAGTATATTAGGGCTTATTTTAAATAAGATTTTCTGTCTGATTTAAAATCAGCATCCCCAAAAACCCCTTAATTCATATTTTCAAAATCTCTACAGCTGATTTTAGCAGAAAAAAAGTATTTATTTATTTTGTCACTTTTTTAATAATTTTTTTATTTAAAACTATTATATCAAAATTACAAATTACATTATTTTAGATTATACCTTCTAAAACAATACACTTTTCAAAAATTCTTAAAGTATGGGAAGTATTTTCTTGACTAACCAGAACTAATTTTTTCTTGTAGTTTCCTGTCAGGAAATTACTCCTTCAACTTTAAGAAAAGTGAATGTACGTTTAGGAAGAATTGTTAAAATGTGTATTGTTTTAGAAGGTAGTTCAGTTGCAAATACAGAAATCTAAAATAATTTTATTTGTAATTTTGATATAATAGTTTTAAATAAAGGATTTATTAAAAAGTAAAAAAAAAAAAAATCTGCTAAAATCAGCTGTTGAGATTTTGAAAATATGAATTAAGGGGTTTTTAAGGATGCTGATTTTAAATCTGCCAGAAAAAAATTCTTTTCTCAAAAAATCAAGTCTTTTCTACCCCCCAAACCGCACGTCAATGGTAAATAAAAGTGTTCACTAAGCCAAATACTTTATTTTTCTAACATGCAATCACCACCAAAATTTAACGAAAATCGCATTATTAATAACTGAGTTATCAGGGTGTTTTCACCCCTAGTAGCTTCCTACAGAGGAACACGTAACACAACTTTTATGCATTCCTTTACAATCCATCTAAAAAGGTCCCGAACTTCCCTCTTCGTTCGTACCTAAATTCTTAAAGTGTTTAGACTGTAGACCCTGCTGCTTGCATAGTTTTTTCCTTCTCCACCGAACTCCCTAAATCCCGTGTTAATCCACTGCCACTTACCCCCTTTTTTTTTAATTTATAAATGTCCGTTCTTAAATAAATTGCCTTCCCTATTTCTCTTGACATATCCTTTTATACTACCCATAAGCTTTCCTTTATTTCGACAGCGATCGTTACACTAAAAAAATAACTTTTCATTTTTCTCGATCGTTTTTTAAATATTCCGCTCGCGTCCCACGGAAAAAATGAAAATTTCGTCCCTTTTTATAACCCATATCCGTAGGATATGTAAACATACTGCCGAAATCACAATTTAAAAAAATGTCGAAGCGCGAGAATCTCGCAAAGTTACTACGTCCCGGATATTCGTGCCTTTTGTGTCCTTAGGGAAATAGCCGATCAAACAAGGATACAACAGGCTTAATAAATGTTTATGTGTCTTTCGTAAGCGGAGGCTTATCTTTTGCTTGTTTTGGGATGATTGCATTTTTTCGGCGGGTTGACTTCGATTTATAACTGCGATGTAACAGCAGTAGCTATGTAACATGGTGGATGGCGTAGCTTCAGGAAAAATATTTAGATAAAAAAAAACGTTATATACTTTTACACTAATGGAAAAAAAGTCCAAAAATTAAATTTTTTGGGATTGAGCTGTATTTCGAAAATGGGCGACAATCTAAAAAAAAAAAATTTTAAAGCTTTAAATTTAGTTTAAAATCTTTTTGGGAAACATTTTTTTAAATCGCAATTGTTACGTAATCCCAAAAAATAGCGGCAAAGAAATTTTCTAAAAATTTTTTTTTTTTTAAATTTTTTTTACCCGAGCATCATAGGGGTTTATGCCTGTTTTTCCAGCTTAATTTGCTCTTTTTAAAACTTTGAAGTCCATTTTCCAAATTTGAAATGAAAAAACCCTTTTTCATTAACGATATCTAGAACCAATGGTAATACGGAATCGGAATACAGTTTCGGAATCTAAAAATTTAATAAAAATTTTTTAATTTTTGATATGAATTAAAAAAAAAAAAGAAAAAAAAAGTAATTTACGGT
>JAHBCN010009392.1:0-35241 GCA_019359885.1 Listronotus oregonensis
TTTTTACTACAAGAAAGTTGTTTGTTTATAAACATAACCAATTTCTGAAATAAGTCTAAAACGCGTTTGGTATAAAAATTAAATACGGAACTTATTTACGCTTAGTTTCCTTTTTAGTCCTACACTTTCCTACTCTGAACTTGATATAAAACAAACATTTATAATTTATTACTAAAAATTTTCTAAATAAGTTCTTTCCTGGGAACCGTCTAGATTTACTACCGGAGGCAGCGCAGCCTCTTGGGCTTTTTGTGCCTATTCAAAATAAGTTAAGGTTGGTATTAATTCTTTGGGTTTGGAATAACCATTTAAAATTAGTATAGTATTTTTACCTATACATATACATAGACATTAGGTTTTAAGGTGTGGTTCCTTCCACGCGGCCGTCGCATGCGACTAACGCAATGCGACTAACGTATGCGGTCGCCGTTTAATCAGGTGATTTCTTAGGACCGCGGCTCAAACTCGCGATAGCAAAATTATAAGTGTAAAGGGGGTCTTTGGTAAGAGTCGTAATGGATGATCTAGCAATATATTTATTATTAGAAGAAAAAGAGGATGACAAAATACTATTACAATTAGCCAACCTGAAACATAGCAATGCCCCTATAAATCCAATATTTCAGCAAAGACGCGATGAGGATTGTTATACTACATTAATAAATCGACATCTGCAACAGGATGAAGTAAAATTTAGAAAATATTTTAGACTGAATAAAGCAGAGTTTAGTTTTATTCTTGACTTAATAAAAACGATATAAAGTCCGAGCCAGACAACAGAGTTGAATATCCAATAACCCCAGAGGAAAAATTACACATTGTATTAAGGTAAATCTGTACAGGGTGTACCAAATTCGAGTCTCATCATTAGGATCTCGGAAACTTGAAGAGATACGAGGTCGGTTAAGTGAAGGCAAAGTTGCGCAATATGATGCTAATCAAAATGCCACCTTAGAACTTTAAAATTTTCGAATACTTACTTTTGGAAAAAACTGATTATTTGCGATTTCGTTTTTATTTTTTTATGACTTTATTTGAATCTATGTAACAAAATAACTTTTACATTTCCATTGCTACTTTTTCTGTTCTACAAGATAGCCTTATTAGATTTATACACCGACGTTTCGTCTTTGAGCTGCCATCATCAACTGTTTTTTTTTTAATACGGCCCTGGATTTTTTATTATGTATTTTAGGAGCTATTAAGTTCCCAAAACCAATATTGTATTGCACTTATTCGAAAAAATTATATTAATGGCAATTTTCATAAGAAACCATATGTTAGAGAGAGTCAGACAATATATTTTTGGCAGGATCTTGGGAAAACATTAAACTGATTTTTTTGAATTAGTGCGAAACATCATTGGATTTGGGATCTTAAAAGCTCTTAAAATACGTAATAAAAAATCCAGGACCTCATTTAAAAAGTAAAGTTTCGATTTTTAACAATTAAAAAAAACACCGGACATTCCACACAAAACAACACAAACAAAATATCAGACGCACACACGACTGCAGCTACACTGCTTCTTCAGCAGTCCAGTCGCATCAATCGCAGTCCTTGACAGCGGACGCATACGACGGCCGCTTGGAACAAACCAGGACGCCAGGAGCTACAAAAACATGGAAGGAATGGAGAAAGGTAGGTTTGTACATATAATAATATCGATTGTTATGTATATTATGTTTATTATTTATAAGGTTAAAATTTTATGAAAGAAAAATTAAGTCACAAGTTTTATGTTAAATTTCCATGTGATGTTTATAAAACAATCGCCTTTTTCAGACTTGGAGTGACATTAAATCAAGCAAGGCAGAAAGCGCTGCCTCCCGATGTTATTTTCTATATTGTCCAGCAGCATCCCTCCAATATATGGCACCGCCATTGTAAATAGAAGAAAAATCTATATGTAGTAATAATTACTAAAATTATTTTTTTACGCCGCGCCACACAGAAATATAGGTTAGCGCACTTTATACACAAAACGGCTACCAAATGGTAGACGTTTTTCAGGACACTTACTGTGCGCTTCGCGCGCATGTATATGCACAGCGTAAAACAAACCTGAATATCAATTTTGATCATTTGGTCACGTGCTATACGAATTTGACGTCATGAGACGCTCAGCGTGTACGAAACGCTAAGCGAATTAAGTTACCAGAATAGGCGTCCAGGCACATTTAAAAACATGCGTAGGAGTGCTTTGCGGCTAACGTAGTGCGTTAGCCGCATGCGGCGGCCGCGTGGAAGAAAACATACCTTTAGGTTATTTTTAACTTATATTGTTCTGTAGGCTAGAAGCGTAAGAGTATTTTTGTTTCATTTTAATTGTTGTTGTGTACACATATTTGGTTTTATTTATTTTTATATGAGCATTTGAAATGTTTATTTATTGTTTTTACTGTTTTAATATGTCTATATAATTATTTGTTTTTTAAATATATTATTATTGTGCACTGCACATAATTTGTTACGTTTCTTTGTCATTGTAAAAAATGATTTTGATGGAAAATAAAGGATATTAATATTATTATATTATAGAGTGTTCTTTAATTTTTAAAACTCCAACACGACCGGCTTCGCAAATCACAAACAAAAATTGCTTTTCAATTAAACTTGTCAACAGAGATAGTTATATAATGTTATATATAAGATAAAAAGAAACAGAACTCTATCTCTTTCAAGGAGACACCTCGGAAGCTGTCGCTATTCCGTCTTTACCCTACGCATCATCGGATATCATCGCATCTCAACGAAATTGAACGACCGAGCATACAGATTACCGAATAGCGAAGAGATGCACATCTCTGTTGCTATTTTGTTTACAGAGTGTCACCTCTGATTCGCCTATTATTTAAATCGGGGGATGACAACAGCATGACTCTTGCTTTCTCTTTCTAATGCGACCACGTTTTTAGCCCTTTGCTTTATCCCTCCAGGTTTGTGTATGCTCGAAGTTCTGTAAAATCGTTCTTGATGGTTCAAGAACTGTTCAAGAGAGAGTTCCTATTTGACCTCCGATCAGTGAAGTGCTCGCGATAAAAAAACTACATAGTTTTTTCCGGGAAGGCGGCTGAAGGAGCTGTATCAACGGCTTTTACCATCGGGGATCAAGAAGAAACTCAAGCCAAAAGATGGAGTCCTTCTTCTGGGGCCAAGCGCTGTGAGCGATGATTCCTATATCTGTTTCTTTCTGGGAGCCCCACGCACGAGGGATTTTCCTAATGGCGGAAGATGGTTGCGCGCTCAGCAGGAAGAGGCAGTACTGACAGAAAACGGTTATGCGCGATACCAGTAGCAGTCATCTGGTCGGATGTCCATTTTTTGTGCCTGCATCGATAAGAAAATATTTTAGAAAATTTTGAGAATTTAAGTTTTTGAAAAGTTCGGAATTTTTGGGGGCTACAGAGCCCGACTATCCAGAAGTTCCACGTACAAAGCCTGGGAAAGCCACGTTGATAACAACGTGTGTCTGGAAAGGGGAGAGCTGGTTGAACGTCCACCGACGGAGACCAAAAAAAGTGAAAGCAAAGCAAAGCAACTGTTCAAGAGCGGTTCTACGAGTTAATTGCAATACACTAAAAATAGATGGCAGCATGCACAGAGCTTACCTTTTAGGGATATTTATTTTTTTTAAATGTCAAAATGCAGTTGGCTACACTGAGTTGTGGCTTTTTGTCGCGAGAGTCGTGTGTTGTGTTTGCGAAAAATTCGGAGCGGGTTTTAATTTGTAAATATCTGTTTTAATTTTATTAATTTTGGGAGTAGATGAAGGTAGGTGTCCGCTGCAATAATTAGTGTTTAGGATAAAGATACCAAAAGCAGGAACAAAACGAGGGCTAAACGATAATAGAGCGTTGTTGATGTATGTCTACTAAAAATCTGCGTCGTGTAAATGGTAAACAAAAACCGAAATACCATAATTGGCCAAAAATGCCAAAAAGTGTTAATTATTAACGGGTCATGTTTCTTTCTTTTTAAAAACTATTTTTCGGGTTTGACAGTGCCATCAAAGTGCTTGTTTACAGGATCAAGCAAGAGTTCTTTGAACTCTTTTAAATGTTGCTAATGTTCTTTCAAAAGACTACATTTTAGCCAATTTTTTTTTTATTTTGGTTGTAAAATATGAGAAGTTAATATGAATAACAATTAACATTAACATCTTTTTTATTTAAAATACTGTGAGCACCAGTGGCTAATTATATTTCTTCATAACCCATGACAAAGGATCTTTTTCACCTTCTAAGGATACTATTGGATCTATTGTACTATTTAACTAGGTCACAAAAACCATAGCTAGAAATTGGCTATTTTTCTTTTAAAATTAAAGTTTTTGTTAGGTTAAAAGTTCTGCTTTTATAATCATAAAAATTTGTGTAAGATAAATTATGCCTCAGATTTGTTAATTGCTATATCTGTTATTTTTGCAAATTTTCTGTTTTTAATTTAGGGGTTTACTAAAAATAAGTAGTTAATACAAAAAAGTAGGTAAAAAGGCTCTTTTGTGTTTGTTTTTTATGTTTTCCGTAAATTACCTGGTGAGTTAGTCTTTAACTACTTTATTCTCAATCATACAAATAAATATAGAGTATGTAAAGTTTTTAGTGAAAACAAAAAAAAATAGGAAATAATTTTTTAAAATTATTTATTTGGTACTCTTTTTATGTAATTTAATAAAACTTGAATATTTTCCTATTTTAGGATATATTATGCCTCGAAATAATTCTAAAGACAAGTATGAACAACAAGGAGCTTCATCATATAACACAGCAGGTTCTCTCCGAAAGGCAACTACTTACATGTCATCTGAAGACCAGGAAAGTGGCAAGAAATCTTCCTGGACCGAGCTGGAGATAACAGGGACTATTCGTAACCTGACTCCCAGCTTGTTTCAAATGGCACATTTAACAGGTTAGTTCATTTAGATATACATAATTTTTGTTTTTTTTTGTAAAAAGATTGTAAAAGTAAATAAGCTTATTTGGTTTAAAACAAGATCCTCTATTAGTAAAGAATATGTAAAAATCATTGTGGCTTGAAGTAACTTGAAGACCTTTACCGCAATCAACAGAATCATGTCGTTCTGCTATACGTCTGTCCCAGTTTTTTATATCATTGTTATCATTCACTCGGACGATTACTTAATAATTGAAATGCATATTTATTTAAATAGTTTATTTAAATCGTCAGAATTTTACCTTATTTATGATGTGAAATCGAACAATTTGTAACTTCAAAAAACGTGGATCTGGCATACTGTGTGTGTGTGTCGATGTTAGTAGTAGTCGCCGAAGACTCTTTCTTTCGTAGAAAGGAATCAGCTGCTACAGTTTTCTGTCTTCTATTTCGCTCAGCCTTTACTATTAAATTTAAATCTCCTTTTATCTATACAAAGAAGACCTGTAGATATACTAAGCTGAAATGTATTGTCTGGTCCCAGTGATTATCATTGTTAGTTTTTATTGTTGACTGTAAGCACTGAGTACAAGTTATAAGGTCACCACTTTTAACACTTTGTTTTATATATTTTCATATTTGTAAATACATTGGATCTAGCTTGTGATATACTTATTTTTACTGAAACCTGGCTACATGATGGCATCTACAACAGTGAATTATTTCCTTATTATTTAAAGTGCACAGAACAGATAGAAACCAAAAACTAACTAATAAAACCAAAGGAGGGGGTGTGTTGTGTGCAGTTTAAAAGAAAATATCATCTGGAAAGATTGAACTAGAAACTAGACAGTTCCCCAACTTTAGAACTAGTGTATATAAAAGTACATCATCCCTTAAAATCCTTAATATTTGTTGTTTACATGCCTCCTAATACTAGGTTAATTGATTATGAATCTCTATCTTCGGATAAATTTAGATATGCCTGGCTTTAATATATCTGATTAAAATTCTTCAATATTTGGTCATAGCTTCTCAAATTATTGTAATCTTCTTAATGGTAGGTACTCATTTTAATGATGTTAAAAAGGTAAATGATCAAATTTGGGACTTGTAGTTTCCAATTTAGAATATTTAGTCGAAAAATGTTATGAATCAATTCTAAAAGAAGATCTTTATCATCCTGCTCTGAATGTAAAAACCATTCTGGAGGTCATCTCCACTTGCAACCAATTAAGATTTAGATCCTAATATAATGACATTCTAACATTGAAAATATTTTTAAAAATGTCTAAGAAAAATCGAAATTTAAATTTTGTGTTTTATTCTTTTACTGTTGTCTATTTATGCAGCAGCAAATGGTGCTGTTTATTTTTAAATCCAATGTTTTTAAATTATCATTTTCATGTGCAGTTTTTCTAATATGAACCTAAAATTTTAATACATATGTGGAAAGCTGGGTTTTTAATTTTTTTGTTAAACAGCCTTTCCAAGAATAAACACTTTGGACAATTTGTATATTTTTTTAACAATCATATTTTTTAACAAAACAAATATGTCTTAATGAAATAAAACATATAACATATCTAAAGAATTTTAAATATTTAAATAATTAATTCAGTACATAAGTAAGAAACATAAAAAATAATAGTTATTTATATTGGTGTTAGTACATTATTTGTTTCTCCACCAGTTTACTTTTTTAATTGAAAGATGGATATGACTTCTGAATTGATCTTTTAGTCAAAGTCTGAAACGTGGATAACAATTTTCTTTAAGCTTCTAATACATTCAGATGCAATATTTCCTTACCTGTCAGATTATTTAACAACTTTTGATATATAATACATTTTTCTCATGGCACACTAGGTTATTATTAAAGTGTTGTTTACAAATAGAATAACAAAAGTTGGCTTTTGTGAATTTGTCTTATAGTGGAAGGAATTTATTATTTTCTCTTAGCAAATATAGTTTTTTAGCAGGGCTATACTTACAAAATTTAGAGCAAAACGTCGGAATTTAGCTGACAAATGATTCATTTTGATGTCTGGTTACTAAGTAATAAAAATTTTATCTCTTTACACCTCATCTGGAGAAGCCCCGAACTTCCCACTTTATTTCCTTTATACCTATACACCGTTCAAACTTTAAAGCTTGCTGCAAAGGTCGTTCTCTTTCTTTGCAAATTTTTTAGTCTCTTTTTAATCAGCTGCTTCTTCATTTAAGACCCTCAGGACAAGTTAGTACTTGTGCCTTGCTATTGGCCATTTGTCCATTGTCTTAACATTAACATAAAGATAATTAAGGGTTGTTTTAATATAGATAAAAATAATAATATAATAATAATAATAATAATATATTACATATTGTTTGTTAAAATTCAATACAAAAAAGAATACATAACAAAGATGTAAAGACAGGTTCCAAAAGTGTAATAATGCACCTAGGTAACTAAATACCTGTATGTGCACAGTACCAATCAACAGTTAATAGTATAATGCACAAGACATATATGTAAAAAAAATAAACCTTTCTAAACAAGATAGAAAATAATGATCGTTCGCAAAAGCAACAGGTAAACAAAAAATAACAAAATAAAATATTAGATGAATATACTATTAAATACCTACATACTAATGAAAATGTTTTAATTATTTCCAAATTTTCAAAGGCGTACTCTCTGCATGCTACACAAATTTTTTTAAGAATCTTTAAGTGTCTTATGTAAGGCGGTAACAAGTTATACATTTTGGGTGCTAGATAAAAGGTTGACCTTAATTTCATTTTTGTCGAAGCAATTGGCGTTTCAAGGTGTTCATTAATATTAATTCTAGTTTGGTATGAATGGCTTATACATTTTTTACATTTGAGGGATCTGTGAACATATACACAGGTGGACAAACAGTACAGTGAACCCATATCAAAAATATCTTTTGAGTAGAGCAAAGCTGTAGAAAAGCATCTTTTCCTGAAAAATATTTTTAGTATATAATTTTGGGCTATGTTTAAACTGGATAAATAACACATCTTTATTTGCTTTAAATAATGTTACAGGAAATAGTTTTTAGTCTTTTTAAACTATGATAGGGTCCAGATTGAAGGGAATATGTAAGGTGCCGAGAATGTATGGAAATCTGGCTCTGAATAATAAACATTTTTATTTACTTGTGTCAACTTATGAAAAATATTTTTAAAATTGACTTTATTAAGGCAACCTTTAATTATTAACACCGCACACAGCCAGATTAGTTAGTACACAAAAAACACCATTTGCCTTATCATATTTCTCTATTGGAACTCTTTGGATTGTAGGTTTGACTTTAAAAAACAACTGCTTACACCGTATACCTCCTGACATTTGTCAATTGGTCAACCTGCGTAGCTTGGACGTAAGCCATAACAAGTTACGATCACTGCCTGCTGAGCTGGGAGAACTAATTCATTTGAGGTAAGAACATACTTTTACTAGTTAAGCATCCATTTCCATCATAAAAGCTTTCAGAATGGATGCACACCCTCCGACTTTTATTTAACTGCATTCATTTTTAAATTTAAATTTTAAGCAATAACAGGGTAGTTTAAAAAAAAATTTACTGGTATGGTACAGGGTTATTCATTTTAAAGTAAACAGGGCTTTATTTTGAACTTCCCTGTACCTTTTTAAAAAACGAATATAGCCATTTTGTGTATATATAGAATTCAATAATCTAAAATCAGAAAAACATTTGAAACAAAAACTAAAGAGTTACAGCACAAGTGACGTATTTTTTAAATGGAATACCCCATATATTTTTATATTAATAGATAGAGATTTTCACGAGGAATTCGGTGATATAGGGGTTTCTGGGTTTATTTCCTGCGGTTCTGCTGCAATTGTCTAAAAACTGCATGATACTATAAGGATAGTTTCACCTGAAAAACCTGGCTGCCACAGGTCACAGGTGCTTATTTGTCAAAATCAAGAATTTTAAAAATACATTTATTACTTTTTGGAGTAGTTTTATAATGAGGTTTTTATCAGAAGAATGGCTTCAAATTATAACTCTCTATTATTAATGTGAAGAAAACGCCAGGGAAACACAACGAAGATATGTTGCAAATTTCCACCGAAATATATCAGTAAAAACGATTTTAAAACTGAAGGTCTTATTCGAAGAAACAAAATCGTTACATATTAGAAAAAGGACTACAATGAGAAAAAGAAACCGGGTTCGAGCTATTCTAAATTATTTTACTTTGTATCCCATGAAGTCAAGTACTGACGCAGTTAGACACTTGAGATATGGCCCTTCAAAAAGAAAAGTAACCTGCGCGACGGTTCAGAGAACACTGAAATATTTAAAGTATCTTCCATATCACGTTCTTCCAGTGCAGCAGTTAACACGTGAACAAAAGGAACTTCCCTTTCAATTTGATTCCCAAATTTTAATCCATGAACAAGATAATGATCCTACCCTGTTTCAAACGATTCTTTGGACGTAGCTATGTTTACTACATCGGGAATGTTTAACCGACGCAATACGGACAGCTGGGTAAGACAAAATCCCAGGAAATTTCAAGAGATTAAAGACCAAGGGAGGTCTTCTCTTCATGTCTGGTGTGGTGTGCTTAACAATAGAATTGTCGGGCCAATATTCTATGAGGGATCCTTAACTGGAGAAAGATATCTCAATCTTCTTGAAAACGATATTGAGGACATTTTAGAAGAATTGCCACTCGAAACGTATCGCAAGATAATTTGGCAACAAGAAGGAGCGCCGCCCCATGCTGTTCGTCAAGTAGTGCAGTATCTATCTCAATCGCCGATACAATCAGTGGATTGGACGTTATGGCACTATTAGATGGCCACCTAATAGTCCAGTTATTACAATTTTGGACACTTTTCTATGGGGTCACTTGAAGAATGTCGTTTACCAAAATGGGAACACAAACTCGGAAGAAATGAGAGAAAAAATTGTAAATGAAATTAATTTCAATTTCCAAATTATTTACATCTTTTTTTATTAAAATATCAAGAAATTACTTAATTTGAAAGTTGAATTCTTATATCTAGGCCATGATTACTATGATGATGTGATTTGTTTTATGCGTTGTCTTCTTTATTTGACTCAGCCAATTTTGTGTCATTAGCTAGTGTTTCATAATGTAAATTTTGCAAAATGTCAACAAAACGAAAACTCAATCATAAAAAAAATGTTTTTAACATTATTTTTTTATTTCGTTGTGTTAATGTAATGGTAGATAAAACTCAAATACATTAGTTTGTATTAAACTAGCCACCAAAATTTTGTAGAGTGGATACTTTGGTGCAGATTAATACTAGGCGATCTAGTTGATGTTACAACATAAAATATTGCATAAGAAAGACTTTCTAAGTCACTTCTTTTGCATGCACTGTTAATGTTAATTTCTGCGCTGTTTCAATATCGCATTTCATTGGAGTTGTGTCTTACGACGGCTGTTGACCAACTAAATATTCAGTTGGTAATACAGGTCGAAGCAATCCACTACTGAAACGATTTCTTACAGTAATCACAACGCATAGCGTACAATAACATTCTGTTGCCAAACTATGCAGTTTTGTATTTGCTTCAATCATACTACATACGGGCAGAGCTGTCGGTAATTGAATTAAAATAATTACAAACTCGTATTCAATTACGTTTTAGTAATTGGATTACTTTAATTCAATTACTTTCCGAAAAAGGTAATTGGTAATTGATTTTATAAACCCGAAGTAATTCAATTACTTAAAAAGTAATTCGATTACATATAAAGTAATTAAATTACGTAGAATTTAATTTAGTTACCTAATAAATAATTCAATTACTAAGAAAAAATCAATTACATTTCTTTATGGAAAAACTGCCGGAATTTTGGACAGCCAAAAAGATCATCTTGAAACTCGGCGGGCCGCTTTAAATCCGGCAAACGCCGCCTCCGCGCCTATTTAGTATTTTCGATTGATGCTTACCGCCACCGTTTTTATAGTTTTCTTTTTGTTGAAGAATCTGCTGATGTTTGGAGTAGGATAAAAAGAAATTTTTATTTTAGAGTCATTTAATGTTGAACTTGTCGAGAAAGCAGTTGAATAGTGTGATATGCGCGTATGTTGCATATTCTTCTTCTTTTCCCTGGGAGCCGTCTTGATTTTACCGGAGGCAGCCCAACCTCTTGGGCTTTTTGTGCCTAATCTCCCATTATCTTTTATACCAATTCTCCCATTAGTCCTGTTTCTTCTACAAGTCTGTATAACCCCGAGACTGGTTGGTTGATATATTCCTGTGAGCTCATTTTCGGTTGCCCAAATATTGCCTGTCTTTTGTGATTCAATTATTCACATTCGCCCAGAATATGGTAGGCTGTTTCTTCCCCCTCGTCGCACATTCTGCAACTTGGGTCCCCAATGTATGAGCTCATCTTGTGTGTGTGATGCATTTAAGTATAAATATTTTATTTGTTCGGTGTATTGTGTTTAATATATGTGGTAATTAAACTAGAGTAATTGCTAAAATATTTTTACTTTTAGTTTTAATTGATAATTGAATTACTTTTAACAAACAAGCTAGTAATTGGTAATCGTAATTTACTACTACTTAGAAGAGTCATTGGTAATTGTAATTAAATTACTTTTTAAAAGTGACTATTGTGACAGCTCTGCATATGGGACCCATCATCGACTGCGGCACACTCATTTTTATAACAGATTAACCATATTGACACTATTGCTATGTGTTGTTTAAAAACACAAAAGTAGTTTCCTAACTATTGAGAGAACCCTTATTATTTTTATTGATTTTTAACATTTTTGTAGAAGACCCTCTTTTGGCCATTTTAATGAATAAATAAAAAAATATTGTTTTTTTTAATTTTAGGATTTTTAACTTAGTCCCATTTATTGAAGAATTTTATGATGATGCCTTACTAACCTTTTCCTGTTACCCTCTTCCTGCTTTTCAAGACTATGTGTATTGGTTGTAAGTTAGAAGAGACTACATTATGATTTTAGGAATACCTAAAGTTTTCTGTTTCTTATTGTTTAGGGAATTACATCTTAGCCATAACCATCTACGAATCCTGCCTTATGAGCTTGGTAAACTATTTAACCTGATGATCTTGGGATTGGTAGGCAATCCACTTAGCAAGGACATCATAAACATATACAGCGAGCCCAATGGGACCCAGAAGCTGCTTACCTTCATGCTGGACAACTTACAAGGTATGCCTTTACGTTTTTTTAATTCTTTAATAATAATGCTTATTGAATATTTGCATTCTTTAAATCATTGGTTGCTACTTTGATAGCAAGCATCTTCGCTTGTGATATACTATCGTGATAAATATAAAATTAAACCTTATGTATAAAACATAATAACAAAATTTATTAAACTCCACAGAAAAAATCTATTAGTTACCATATATAGTCAAAGTGAAAATACACTTTATTGATGGAGAGAAATATTTTCGTTGTCAATGCTAAAGAACTCTTATAAGTAACTAAACTAAAGTAAAATTAATCTTGAAATTAAATAAATATGAGATTGTAAATAATATAGTCCAACTGGCGACTGTCGAAAATGGGGGTGAACCAGAATAAGTACAAAAATAGAGTTCATTACTTTTTGGATATTAGACAAGTAATAATAGTCCAGAAAACAAAGCTAAAAAAAGTGCAAGACCTGGTAATTTTTTCAAATACACAAATTTGCATAAAAATATGGGATTAAGTTTAACTTACTCCTCCTCTTTAAAATCTATATTATGCCGACAGCGCTTTTTATTTTTTAGGGGTGAAAACTACCCTTTATTGCTCAAACCTATAAAACTATACATTAAAGCTTAAGTTGAGTAAAATTTGACTTAATAAGTTAAAAAAGTAGTATTTTGCTTCTTGAAACATTATTTGAAATATTTTAGCTCTTAAAAATCAATCCTTAATATGATTAAAAAAATATTTACCATAAAAAAATAATATGTTATCACAGTATTTTGCATGAAAATTTAAAATTAAGCTTAACTTACCCTCCTCTTCAAAATCTCCATGCTGAAGGTCGCTTTTTATTTTTAGGGGTGAAAACTACCCTTATTGCAAAAGCCTTCAAAACTTTTATATTAAAGCTTAATCCACATAAAATTAGGCTCATATAAATTGAAAATAAGTATTTAATTCTTTGAAACATTATTTAATACATTTCAAACCTTGAAAATCAACCCTTATTATGATTTAATAAAAAAAATTGTTTACCCTAGAAAAATTAACATTTAGTCACAGAGTTGTAATTAAAAAATGTGACTGCTCAAAAGTATTACTAATTTAATTTTGAAATTTTTTAATCCTAGCAATCCCTTACTATCTTACAATGCAAAAAAATAGTCCAAAACCGCGGAATTTTTAAAAAATGCATCGAATTGCTTTTAGAATGCTCCAAAAAATTGTTTTTTTAAGCATAACTCCTTCAGTTTTTGTGGTAAAAAGTTCTTTAAAAAACCATTTTGTTGATTTTTTAAGAGCTATAAGGTCCTATATATTAAAACTGTTTAAAACCCTTATTTTTTAAAGGGGTAAGTTTAAAGGGCTGAAACAAGGTACTGCTCGTCTATACACGTTTTAAACGTTTATATCTCACTCAAAGCAAAATATTTATAATTGAAAAATCTACATTTTGATACCTTAGTAATTTTTATGTATCTCCCTCAGTTTTCGAGTTATTTATTTTCAAGAAAAGGTCACTTTTTATTATAATTCTGAAGTTTGATTTTCACTTGCAGCTCTATTTTTTTCAAAAGTAAGCAATTTAAAACGGTTAAAATTTGATACATAGATAAAGAGGATTAAAAAAGGGAGCTACAACTCATTTTAATTAGGGTGGTAATTAGGGGGTTGTTTTCGAAGATTTTTGCACTCAAATTTTGGTCTAACCTTATTTTAATCATAACTCACTTAACTTTTATGATACATACCTCTTTTTTTAAAAAAAAAAGGTCTTTACAAATGCTTTAAAAATGTTATTATTAGTTCTCCTCAAAAAATTATTAGATTTTGCGTTATTTGCCTTTGAAAGTCTGAAAGTTTGTGTTTGATGAATAACAACTAATCTTTAACAAACCACAACTTGGTTTAAATTGGTCCCAAAGCAATGACAAAATAAGTATTTTAATCTTTTTTTTAAGCTGCAATTTTGTTTTTTACAGTTTTTTTTTAATAAAATGCATAGCTTTACGAGTTATTGGCAAAAAACCGATGAAAACCGTCAATTTTATCGACAAAAACTCCAACTTTCGATCACGAATAACTGGAAAAATATGCATTTTACAAAAAATGCATGGAACATTTTTTGTTTAAAATCATTTGTCTATCGATTCCCGTGGTCAAAATAGAAAAATAATTCCACCCCCGAGATAGGTTGGCAACCACCCCCAAGGTAAAGGCGCCCTTCGGCATGATATAGATTTTGATCCTTGGACTATTCCCCACCTACTGTCAAAATTTCAAGTTATTCTAAGCATTTTGAATAAATTGCTTGGTAAAATGGTTTGTTTCCCGGACTATAAACCGACAGTCTGGCAATCTCTAACTTGTACAATTTTTTTTCATATATTTTTTTAAATTTTTTGTCAAGTTAATGTATAAGACATTTGTACAATGTTTTACTCTTCGAAGGAGCAGACCACCCTCAAAATATTTATTGCAATAATACATTTTCTATATGAGGTATAAGAAAAAGTTAAACGTTAAAATTTTTGGTTTTTATCCCCCTTTAGAATAGAATTGGTCTGGCACATTAATACTTGAACAAAATGCCGCCCGACCACAATCAAGAAAGTTCTTTGTTGCTAAGCTCGGATTTTTTTGTTTTTAACATAATTGACATTAAATTATTATTCTCTCAAATATTGTGAAGCTTGTGTTTTTAAGTCATGAATATCTATACTAATTAATTTTTCAATTGAATAAGAAAAATGAAATGCTTTATATATATAATGAAGCTGACAACAAAGAGAAAATATTACATTTTACTGCTGATGCATTCAAAAAATGTTGTTTATTTGTTGAAATAAGAAAAAAGATTATTTTTCAAAAATACCAAGTTACAGCTTTTTAAAAAACTATAAGACCATTTCGTTCTCCTTCAGAGTGGGGATAAAATATTATTTTTTTATTACTTTGTCACACAATAAGGAATGGTCAAAAAATTATTTAAAATATCGAGAATTAATAAGTAAAACAAAAAAACTCGCGCTTAACGAGTAGTAGCAACATAGGGCTTTCTTAATCGTGGCCTGGCAGAATTTTGGTCAAGTGGTAATGTGCCAGACCAATTCTATTTAAAAGTGGAATAAAAACCAAACATTTTGACCTTAAATTTTTTCTTACACCTTTTACAGAAAATTTATCATTGCAATAAATATTTTAAAGGGGGTCTGGCAAACAGATCTGTCAAGAATAGGGGTGTTAGACCTGAATTTTTATATTCTTTTGATCAAAACTCCGTTGAATAGTAAAACATTGTACTTATGTCTATACATCAATTTTACAAAAAAATTTGAAAAAAATATTAAAAAAAAATTTAACAAGTTATAGATTGTCAGACCGTTGGTTTGTTACTTGTCTAAAGGGCCATACAGAATTCGGTTATTTTCATCCATTTATATCGCCGCGATTCGAAACGGCGTGTAAACTATGCCAAAAACCGATGTCTATGGGGCCAAACCGTCGGTAAAAATTTCTGCTGGCGCTTGATTTTTGAAACGACGGTTCGACTCGTGGCGTTTCTACTGATAGTTTGTGGGAATTTTATTCAAAATTGACGGTTTTTTTGCATAAGTGAAGACAAGGAAACAGACAACTAGTTTATACTTGTTATTTTATTTAAAATGCTTTCTCTTTATGACGTTACCATAGAACGCACCAAAAAAAACGGTCCAAATTACCTGTAATGTGTGGGCAAAACAGCTCGGTGATTCAACACGCCGTTTCGAATCGTGGCGATACGAATGGATGAAAATAACCAAAGTCTTTGGGTCCCTTTATATCCAAAAAGGAATAAAGTCTATTTTTGTACTTATTCTGGTTCATCCCCTTTTACGATGGTCGCCGCTTGGACTTATATAAGTTTATTACGCCGTTAATGCCGCGTCCAGCTGCTTCGCTTCACAACTTACCCTCCAGGACCGCAACTACATAACACCGTGCGTCCGACGACTCAGTCGGCGTGGAAGTAGGTTCTTTTCTAAAACCAACTCAAGAATACCTAGGGCGCCACTAACTTAATAAACAACCGCAACCTAAGTTAGAATATCCTCAGATATTCCTGAAATTCTGCACACGAAGTGCTCACAATCTCGGCAAAAAATGACCTGCCGCACAGATTACCCCTTATAAAAATAAATTGGAATACATCGTCTTACTATATTGCAAACTAAATAAATGATCTTATGAAATTTCTTAGATTAAAAAAATAATAATATTAGTGATCAATTAAAGTCAATAAAGCGACAATTAGCATTTGTAAAATAAAAATCCAGTTCCTATGATCTGCTGGGTAAAATAATTTAGCAGATAGCAGGTGAAAATTATAGGTATTGGTACCAGTGTCTTTTATAACACCAGCACAATCTTACTTGAAAAGCACACTTAGCTTGATTTTAAGTCCCAAAAACACTGGCAACTGGCTATTTCCTTGCTTACAATCAGTGATGTTAAATAAATGGTGAATGCGCCCAGTTAGTACACATCGACAGCAAACCAGCAAATGCTGACTTCAGAGGGCAAAGAACTTAGGAACTCCAATTAACTATCGGCTCCAAACTTAAAACTCCAAATAAAATCTGCAACCAAAAACCCTCTACTAACTGAAAAAGCCTTGCTCTACAAGCAAACCAGGAACTCGTGTCTTCGGTTCACAACTCCAAAATCATCATCTATTTCCCATGAAAATTCAAACCCAAGGTAAAAATACCCACTCAGAACCGTCAGACACTACTTAATTTTGTTCCACAACTTACGAATTATGAAGGTGGTTTAAAACCAAAATTGAAAATAACTTCACACTTCACTATTCCATTACCAGCTTGGCGAGACAAAGAGGCCTTTCGTTCAGGCGAAATTAGTTTTATGAAACATCTGTATTTCTTATTATCTTTTATTTGTCTGTAAAAAGGTGTTGTATATTTTTAATTTTGGTTTGACTACAAGTTTTTAAACCTTCTCTGTTATTACGGCTATATATACTTATCTAGGCGAAGGCGCCAGACTTTTGATACGCGCCCATAGGTTTGTTTTTAATATCATATTATTTATATAAATTAAATAAGCATGTAAACTGCTTTATAGATAACCTATATCAATTTTTTCTAAAACTATTTATTTTTTATTTCGTGTATCAATAAAAATAGTTAACGCGCCTTAATAATTACTTTTACTAATACTTAATTTGCTATTTGGATAAAAAAATAGCGTTTTTCGTCAAATCAGCTAAGTTAACCAATGAGGCTCATTTATTCCTTTTTTGTGAATAATGTTTTTGCAAAATATTTTTTCCATTTTATTTTTATGTTAGCCCAATCAAATAGTACATTGTAGTAAGCATGAAATAGGCTATTTAGTTTTATTGTTTTAATTGGTCTATTAGGGTGCTAATAATAGTAATCTGTGGTTTCCCACCAAAATTTTTGATCGGAGAACTTTTGAAAGCCCAAAAAACACACATTTTTTGAACTTTTTTCAGTTTTTTCGATATATCTCGGAAACTAATAGTCTTATCGATTTTTTTGTTCTATACTTTTTTAAAGCGCATTAAATTTCCAACAATTTTTATTTACTAAAGCCTCGTCTAACTCTAACAGCAAGCGAGCTACAGCCCATCAAAAATGGTCTATTTTTGCCAACATTGCAAAAAAATCGCCAAATCCTCCCATTAACTCCTTTATATTATTATATTTCTTTATAACTCGTCCAAAGTATTATAAGAAACATAAAATTGATTGGGGTTGAAAATGGTTGCCTTAAAAAAGCCAATATACTTGTATTTATGAAAGAAGATGAAGACTTAGTTCGAAATGGAGAACTTATTATCAACGCATCAATAAACGCATTAAAACTTTATGAGCTTATCTGTTAAGGTAATTCTGTAAAAATCTCATACAAATGCTATTTACTATATTTGATGGAAATGTTTTAAATATAGTGTTTCAAATATATTGGTTTGTCAAGTTTACATTGTTTAATACGTTTTTTGAGTGCCTGCTGTACATATCATATCGATTAGAAATTAAAAGTTGGCAAGTCAAAGGCAAGAAAATAAAAAAATATTTGAAAACAACAAAAAAAGAATCCAAAGTGAATTTTAATTTAGAATGGGTTTAATAACTGATAAACCCAAGCCTGGTTCCATTACCCACACATAAGTGCAGAAATCACTTTGGGATTTGAATCAACATATTTTTAATCCAGTAGGCACCTGTCACAAAACTAGGAAAAAATAATTTTCGTAAAAGGTCATTTTTTTGATAAAGCATCATTAGGTTTGAACACATTATTTAATGTTTAGTTTTAATTCTCATGGATTATTCAGTTCAACAACGAGTTTTTTTGCGTGAAAACAAAGAGTAACTTAATAGAAAAAGATGAAGCGACAGTACATACCGCTAAAAACTCTAAAAGAGTTTTGCGAGAAGTGTTTATTGGCCGACTCATTTAACTATTTGGGGATTTAAATTGGCTTTAAGGGTCCCCGGACTTCACTGCACCAGACTTTTTTCTGTGGAGCTATTTAAAGTCAAAGTTTTTGCAACTCGTCCAGAAAACATCCAAGATCTTAAAGTCCGAATTCCTGAAGAGGTCCGGTGAATAGATCAGGTTTTCCTTTATCGTGTCATGAATTATTTCTTGTCAAATCTTGAAAAGTGCATTGAAGTTAATGGCACTTACTTATAGACGTAATTTTTAAAAGTTGGGATAAGTCGTATGTTATAGTAAATCCCAGAGAGTGAATTGTAATTAAGAGTGATAAAATGTTAGTTTTATTAAGTTTTATCAATTTTACTGAGTAATTAAAATGGGTAGTCTATTATGGGGAACCCTGTATATAGCCAATGCTATGACCTCAAGGGGAATACTTTGAAAAAGACTTTTTCATTTTGGAATTTGCGAAAAAGTTGACTTTTTTGGTAGCCCCCCATAGAAAAATCCAACTTTCAAAAACAACTTCTCTATTTGTATTTTTTAGCGAATTTGATCCAATTTTATCGTCAAATCCCAAATTTTGCAAATTTATCTGCATTTTTATTGAAATTAGAGGCGTTTGAAATATTTGCATAAGAAAATTGTTGGGTGAAAAAATTTGAACTGGCTATGTTTTTAAAAAAACACATATTTTTGCGTAATTTGGAATCTGAATATAAACTTTGATCAAATTTGCAAAAAAATACAAATAGACTATGTATTTGCTTCTGGGGGTAGATTTTTTCCCTAGGGGATACCAAAAAAAATCAACTTTTGTGCGCAAATTTCTAAATGATTTTTTTTAATCAAAGTGTTTCCCTTGAAACCTTAAGCACCTGGTATATATATTTGGTGTGGGTCCCATCCCTCACTTTTTAGATTAAAAAAAAAATGAAAATCCTAGAGCCGACTCTGATACAAACTGTCTTTATTTTGCATACAGGGTGGGAGTTTTTTGTTATTAAGTTATTTAAATACAAAGGACATCACGACATACCGTTTTTAACTACTGGTTGATAGCAGTTCTAACCATTCTAACCGTGCTTAAACCGCCTATCCGCGTGTGTTAACTTACATACTAAATACTAAAATTTTCCATTTAATAAGATATTAGCTGTTTCCAAGTCAACTGTAACAAGTAAATATTTTCCTCTATGATTTAAATATAATTGCACTAATTCATTTATCGGGAATGAACTTATTAAATCGAAAAATCTGCAATCCAAATAGTCGTTAAACCATAGCAAAAAACATCACAAGAACCAAAACAATAGAAAAGCCACGAATCCTCCATTATTTTAATTTGACTCTTGACATAACCATTATTAACGCTCCTCCCGACTAGTGGCGATAGCGGTGGATACTGGGTACAAAGTAATGACGTAGATACTGATGTCATAACACCTTCCCCTACGTTACCGATTCTCGCCAAAATAAACCGGTATGTTAATTGTTCTAACAATTTTCAACGCGATATGTCGCCAAAATTTGTTTGCAGTTATTCAGTAATTGGTTGTGCATGTCGAATAACCTAAAAAACATTTTAACACTTGCCAGGTGACTGCTGTAATGGCGGCAAATTTGAAAAATGTGATATGAAATATCAAAAAGTGAGGTTAGAAGTTAAAATGTACAAATGGATCCAACTGTTTAAAATTTAATTTTATGCTTATTTTTGCGACATTCATACATAATAATGTTTTTTTTTTTTACTAGAAATCATTTCATTAGCACGATTATCAAAGAGCTTTTTTAAAATATCTTAATGACAAAAAATCCCATTTGTTTTAAACCTTTTTGACCTCCCTGTATATTATTACCTTTTACAAACGATAGGTATGTTTACTAGGTAATTTTTTAAATTGATTATTTGCAATATTAAATTTAAAGTTATGCTAATTGATTCTTGTTTGGCAATTCTTTATGCATATTTAAGAGGTCTAATAATACCATATCACAGATGTTACTATATATCAATTATTATTACATTTCCTAATTTCTTCACTTCGTTTCACCAAAAAGAAGTCACCTGATCTCAGGTGTTTAACTAAGTGACGATTTTAGAAATGTGTTAATTGTTATGTTTATAAGATAAAAGTTTAAAATCCAACAGACAGACAGAAGTAAGTACGAATATGCACATAAAATCTCCCTAGAGCATAAATTATTGTCGGAATTTTCTTAAGTACATACATTTTCTTTAAAAATCCATGTACGAGACAAATTTCCCGTAATTAATTCAAGGGCGTGGGGCATCTGGTAAAAAACTTTTATAACAGAATTATATTTAAAAGGAAAACATTAAGTAAATATTTTAAACGTTATCCACAAATAAATAGAAGGCTGTGTGTAATGCGAGTTTGGACGTTTTTCGTTATTTGAACTGTCACTAACAATGTATGGGTTTTTAACTTTGAAAATAAATGTTGCGATTTGGAAAGGAAACTACAGAGTTAACTAGAAAAGAGGTGATGATATTATAGAATGTACAGGGTGTCCTATTTTCGTGTGTTTTACGGGGTTTCTCGCTTATGAGTGAAGTTACAAAGATGCGGTTTTCGCGACACCGTGCTACTTTTTTGTCAAACGAAAGATGCCGCAAACAGATTTGTCCTAGCCCCCTTAGTTTCTTCGCTACAGGGTGATTTAAAAAAAATGTATTTTCTGTTACCCCTCGTATCTCAGGTATCTGATAACTTATCGAAAAGATAAAAACGGGCCCTTATAGAACTTTTTACGCAGAATACAGTGGCATACTTGAAATTTTTCTCGGATTTACTTTCTTTGAGATATTAGCCAAAGTTGCACTTTTTTAAATGGAACACCCCGTATATTTTTCGTCATATTATTTGCCACACTGAGAGCTTTCTAAAAATATAATATAGTCGAAACTTATTTTTATAAACAGCATGAAAACATGCAATTATTTACTTTTTAACATAGGCGGCTTTGAATTTTTTAATGCTAGTTCCTAGATTATCGTTATCATTTATCTAAAAAATATGGCACAAAACCAAAATTTTGAACATTTTGAAAAGTATGATATGGTAGATGTTTCATATTATCCAACGAAGACGTCGATGAGGCGGCGGAGCTTTATCTAAATAGGTACGTTAGAAGAACGAATAATATTTTTTTCAAATTTGACTTTTTCTCGATTTCTATATAGATATCCTGAAAGAAGACAGCCTGATAGGCGCATATTTCGTAAAATACAAAACAATCTAATTCAATATGGGTCATTTAATAAACCTAGGCCGAAAAATTATAGTAAAGATAATGAAGTAGCTGAAATAAATGTTTTGGCATCAGTTGAAAATACCCCAGGGACATCTTGGAGGCAAATAGAAAAAAATATCGGAGTATCCAAAACAAAAGTCGAAAAAATATTGAAACGACATAAATTCAACCTTACAAGTATAAACTTGTGCACAATCTTCATCCTGGCGACCCTGAGCGGAGAGTGGAGTTTTGTAACTGGTTTCTCAATATGTGTGAAAGGCAGAATAATTTTGAAAGGAAGATTATTTGGAAAGGAATTTGGAAGGAATAACTCAAGGTTTTGGAGCCACTAAAATGAACACGTTATTTTTCCCAGGGAACGCCAGGGAAGGTTTGGATTCAATGTTTCTTGTTTCATTTTGGGAAGAAGAATTGAATATTGTATTTACCAAGGAAATTTGAATTCTGATAGATACATACAAATCCTTCAAGAAAAAGCAATGACTATTATGGAAGATATTCCCTTGGTTCAAGTAAATGACATCTATTTCCAACAAGATGGAGCTCCGACTCACAACTCTCACGTGATACAACACTAGTTGGAACAGCACTTTCCTAATCGATTTATAGCCACGCACGGACCTATTCGATGGCCACCACGGTCTCCGGACCTCTCAGTTTTAGATTATTTTTTGTGGGGATATTTAGAAGGTAAAATATACTCGAGGAGGTATGAAACAATTGAGGAATTAAGAGAGGCCACGGAAAATGCCTTTAGAGAGTTGCGAGCCCGCTCTTTCATATTTGAAAATGCTTTAAGAAGACTACAGACGCTATGCCAACAATGCATAAGACATCATGGTCACCAATTCGAACAGTATTTATAAAATTAGTAGTTAAGTTTGTCCTTTAAGGCTAGGAACAATTCTAGCGTAAAATTGTTATTTTTATCCATTAGGTTGTCTTGTTAATAAATTTTTATATTACTAGATTATTTTTTGGTGCGAGAAGGCATTTGACGTTGATTAATTTGACTGTCATTAATTTAAACCCAAGCCGCCTATGTTAAAAAGTAAATAATTGCATGTTTTCATGCTGTTTATAAAAATAAGTTTCGACTATATTATATTTTTAGAAAGCTCTCAGTGTGGCAAATAATATGACAAAAAATATACGGGGTGTTCCATTTAAAAAAGTGCAACTTTGGCTAATATCTCAAAGAAAGTAAATCCGAGAAAAAATTCAAGTACGCCAAAGTTCTATAAGGGCCTGTTTTTATCTTTTCAGAAAATTTGCTGGTTACCATGGAAACAATGTCAAAATAAAGCATCTGATTGGTTGAAAATGACTGGTATAAAATTTTCAGTAAAAGTTACTTTATTTTGTTTGCTCTATTTGTTTCCTAAGTACCTAATAATTTATTATGTCAAAAATGTGTCCTTTCCAAATTACGGGGTGTTTTATTTTATTTTATTGTTTTTTTCGGTTTGTTATTTATCGACAAATATAATCGTGTGTTTTCTTAAACTTTAAACGATTATAGTGTTTATTAGGTTTTACGTGTAAATTATTGTTTATTAGGGTAATATCACGATAATTATTCTTAAGAAAGTTTAAGGGTACATTCAGACAAATTAATGTTTAATCCATTTTTTTATAAAATATGTTTATCTTCTAACTAAGCTGCAGCTTAAAATGCAAGGCGACAGTGTATGTCTGGTATTAAATAAGGCTAGCAAACACAATTCTCATTTTTAAAAATAGCAGTGTCGTTCTTGTATTTTTAAAAATAATATGGTATATAATATTATATGTAGGCGCACGTTGTTGGGTTACATTTTTTACACTATAACAAGCTCTTTAGTAAACACTTTCAAAGTTTAAAGTGTAAGAAAATGAAAAAAATTCGATTTTCGGATAATTACAAAAAACCGAAAAAAATAAAATGAAATTCAACAGCCTGTTTATTGCAATTAGAAAAACATAGAAGCCATGTGTAAGTAATTTAGAATATTTTTTTGGTGTGTAGATTCACTTTTTTGGCCATATCCTTAACCTATCTCTTTTATGCTAAGATTTATTCAAACTTTGATTAGTTTTTGTAATTTTGGGAAGATGCAAAGACTTAAAAATTTTTTGAGGTATCAAAAATACATTTTTTATATATCGGGAATTATGCCGATCACTACATAATTTAAATTGGTACACTTACTGACCAACTTGCTGCAGACCGAACCTTTTCCCGACTAAAATAAATTGTTTATTAATTTAGTAAAAGGTTTAACTGCTTTAAGTATAGTGTTAGTATCAATTGTAACCAATCAGGATCTCGAATTCTTAAAATCACTAGCCAGCTGTCGAAAACTTACACGACGGCAATTTGTTGTATTCAGCGAGTACTTTCACGGCCTACTAAGTTAACAAACGCTCATGCCTTATACAGGGCGATCATTTGTTTTAACATAATTTACTTACCAATTGACAAGAACGTACTAATTCCATTGAGAATTGCTACAGATAAGTAGAAATATAAATCAAGTTAAACAATTTAAAAGTTTTGCATAAAAAATTTACTGTTGTTTTTTGATTTTTACGTTATATTTCTACTCGTATTGCAAAAATTTTTGTGGATATTTTAGCTACAAAATATTCTTTGAACTACTCGCCAGACATGCAAGAAGGGACCGCTTTGGTCCAGGTCCTAGATACAGATATGTGCACAGATAGAATTCACAAAATCAATTGACTCTTATAAACTTGTAGGTCACCTAAAATTGAAACTTAAAAAAAAAGTTTTAAAGTCAGAAAAACTTATCAACGTTTTGGTAACAAGTCGGTTACCATTTTCAAGATTAAACAATAATTAGTTTTCTTTTTACATTTTACTTTAAACATCTTAAAATTCTGAGAATGTGTTATGGCGTAATGTTACAAATTAATGACAGATTAATTTGTTGTGACTGGTAAATTTATTATTTTCAAAAATAAAAATTGTTGTGTTTAAAGGTTTTCTAAAAACTACCTCAATATTAAGCAAGGACAACCAAGTTTTATTAAAATTATTACTTCCTAGTGCTAGTGGTCATGAAAAGTTACTTTACGATTTGTTTAATAGAGTTATAAACAGTAAAACAGAAAAATATTACAAAAAATCCTTATTTTAAACTAGAAGAATAGAGAACTAAGAAAAATTAAGCATATTATTAAAGTTAAACGTGCATTTTATAAATACTTTATATACATTTTTATAGGATAACAAAAAACAAATTAACTATAAATATTAAAGTTAAACGGGCAATTGGTATTTGTAGCATACTGTAGATTTATTGCAAATGCCATATCTTAAAGAACTTCGTTGGTTTTTAATTGAATTAGATGTGTGCTTGCTACTGTCTGACTTGAAGCTTTTAAAACATTCTCGGTATTTTTGCTTTAATTCGCTAGGGAATCTTCAATATAGGATTCGGCTACACTGGTTGACTTCCATCCTCCATGCCTTTTAACATTGGTGATATTGGTTCCAGAATTTGCCAACAAGGTTGCCGAAGCCCTAGATAACATTTCTGGATTTTTCAAGCCCAGGTACCTAGCAATGTTAGACGGTATTTTACCAAATGTATTGACACCAACGCTTTGATTGGTGTATTTTCCGTTTCTATAAAATGCTAGGTTTGTTCTTATCTGGGTCATAAACTACACATTTTCTCGGCTATTGGTTTTGGTAGATGGTATGATGATTACCAGAAAGTCTTCTTTATCATCAATGTCTTCGATCGTCATCTTCATAGACTGCTCACGTGACAAGCGCCGGCTATACCAAAATTGCAGCTATTTTCATTATAAGATAGGCGTTGTCTGGAACATTAAAAACAAAATTTTCTATATATTGCTGGTCAAAATCCAGGAGAGTACGCGATAAAACTCCGTGGACTTTGATCGGCCACGAAATAACCCTGGCCCCTAGACTACACACACGAACCTGTATTTTCAAATTTATTCCCATGACCTTTTGTTACGTGAAACCGACCCAATATTATAAAAAAATAGAATTCATTATTAAAAAGGGTAGTTTGTATATAAAAATTGATTTCGTCTTTAAAAGGGGCAAATAATAAAAACGTTATCTTAAATAAAGTTTTTTTATTATTTATATGTCAGATAACTGTTTTTTTTGTAAAAAAAAAGATTTACCAGAATATAGCTTTAATCAATATTTTAGGGAACTAGGTACCTACTAGAATCTTGGACCTTATTGTAAAAAAATATGATCAAAGCATCGGGTCCAATACGATCATTTAATTATTAAATTTTAATTTCCTTTTTTAGTTTTTTTTGTGAAAATTTGTTGTTAACAGCATTGCTGACAAGTAGATAATAACGTTTCAGAAGAGACTTATCCACAATAGTTTAAACTTTTGTGACACAAGAAGAAAATAATTTACCTTTGATTTGATTAAATTCTAAAAAGCTTAATCTAACTTTGGTAATCCCTTGGAAAGTGTTTTTAGAGCCTGATCCTCTACGCAATAAACGTCTACGAATTAAATGTTGAAAAAATCACAGTGCAAATTTAAATAAAAAACGAAAGTATTAATCATGATTTAAATACGTTATTACTTGTAGATTTAAAATAGTTTTAAGTAAACAAATTTTGATTTTGTTCTTATAACAAACGATATAAACGTATTAATAGAATTGAGACTTCGGATTCTTTTATTATATCGAAATTCGTAATGGACAATAGACATCATAAAAAATTAAGATAAGTAAAGAAAATTGAAAATCGCAAAATCACCGCTTGATGTTTTAACTTTTATTAGCGATAATTAAAAACATTTTATTCTGATGTCCGTCACACAACAATTAAAAATAATAAACAAAGCTGTTAAAGTGGCATAAAATCTTGCAGCAATATAATTTAATAGTTTGTTTTGCACAATAACTCACGAGTGTGAGAGAATAAAAAACAACAAACCCGAGCGATACAATCTGAAGACGTGCGCGCAATATGAAATCTTAATGAATTCTTCGGTGAGTAGGTAATCTGTCTTCCAAGAACTTTTGTTTTTACTGTGCCTATCTACAACATAAATCTACAAGATACTTTAAAATGCATCGCGATACTAGGTTGGATCATCCGGCTGGGAATTCTGCACATAGCAAGGCGAGTTGTTAAAGTAAAAAATTATAGCTTCAATTTTTAAGTCATGGAGTACATTTATGTCGATAGCTTCAAGCTGGCTTGAATTTGCTTAAAAGTGGCATGAATCATTTAAGCCAAGGCATTTTGAAAATGCACTATAAATGGTTCGAGTAGGATTAATAACCGCCTAATTTCAGATTAATTCTTTTAAATTAAAACCCACTAAGAACCAAACACACTAACAAATGAATACAAAATACAGCGAATTAAAAAGTGAAATTCGTTTTTTGTTTGGTGTCACATTTGCACATATGTATTACGTAGATGTAAACTTGAGATTTGATTTAAGTTACAAATTAAAAAACACGTCAATATAAATGACATTCTACTTTCTGCGGTTCGGCCCTACATGGTGATTTTTTTGTTTCACCACTCATCAGAGGATGGACGGCTAGGTTCCATGCGTAGAACATAGCGGTTGGTCCTCCTATGGCCCAATGTGGTGAGCCTCACCTAGAAAGACGCACCTACAGACAATATTATATCTCAAGTTGCAGTAAATAAATAGACCATGTACAAGAGTTTTTTAAATTTACTACCTAACTATAAAGGAACCCGTACAGACCTTCGATACAATATTTTCTTTTGTTACACAAAGAATTTCTAGCCTTTTAGGTGTTCGTTTCGGGAAAACGTTTTTTAACTGTTTTTGGTGGCGCTTCGACCGCATGAGCGGCCTTAAAATAGTTTCGTGCGGTACGAAATAACAAACGTTGGATCGCTTTGCGGATCGTTTTCGGATTCAAATCAAAAGTTTTTGAATTTTTTGTTTTGAAAATATAACCCTACTTTTCCACTTATTTTTTTGTGATCAAAAGGGTTAAGTAAAATAAATTTTCCTCATAATAATTTTTTCAAACTCATCTTTAAAGAAAATTTTAATTAAATTTAATGATGGTGCTTAGGAAAAGGTGTAAAAATTAAAAAATGTTTTTTAAATAAATTAAAACCAAAAGCGGGGGATAATTAGAAAAATGTTTTTTAAAAGCTTAAAAAGTTGCACGCTATTCGCTAAATAAAGTTAGGATTATGCAGAAAAATTAAATTAAGTTAAAATAAGTTAAAGTCACACAAGAAAAAGATAAATATTATGTGATCAAATGGTTTTAATTATACACATAAATTAAAAATTAAAATTAAGTTAAAAGATAACCAACTTTTAACTTTCTCAACTTATTAAAATTTTTTAAACCCTTTTCATAAAATAAAATAAACGTTTCCTTTTTAAAATAATTAAACTCCCACACAATAACATCCTTAAAATAGGCTTACAGAAACTCGTCTTTCCCATGCGTTATAAAAAATGTAACAAAATTATATATTTTTTTGACAAATATTTATTTAAGAAGTTAACAAATTACCGGACAGCTGCCAGAGAGTGCACCAATAAAATAGAAATCCCCGAAAACCCTATTAACAGTGATTTCCTACGTATGCTAAATTTTATTGTTATTTTTAAGACTGATTGGCATGTTTTCCCCACAAATGTCTTAATTTATAATAACTTAATTTTTGTTAACTTAAATTAACTTAACTTTTCTGCATAATCCTACCTTAACAGTAAACATATGGAGATGAAATATGAAACAATAAACATGAAACAGCTGTTAAAAATCAAAAATCCAGTGCCAAGATGTTCAATGCGCAAGTCAACCCAAATAGTTTTCAATTTAGGCCATGTATCGGAATTACCGTTCTGAAACCGTAACATAAACGATCCCAAGTTTTGTTGGCACACAAACAGGATCGTCCAATAACCGTCACATCTCTGTTGGAACGCACTTTAATCACTGCGCATGAGCGTGATCGTTCGGTGACGGTTTTTCGACGTGCTGGAACAAACCTAATATATTTCTCCTTTGTCTACACTAATACATTTTCTAACTCTTTTTAGGTGTTTCATTTAATTAAAAAAAAGAAAACATTTCTTTTTGCTTTAAAAACGACACTACTACGCCTTTCAGGTTATTATCTGAAAAAATTGCTATCTTTTAGACGTTTCTTTAGATGTTTGAACAAAAAGAAATCACAGGGTGCTTAATCGGTACTGTAGGTTGGATGCAGTAAATCGGAGAAGTCACACCTTGTGATAATGAATTGAACATAACTTGAAACTTTAAAAGCCTGCTTCAGTTCAGTCGTGCTTTAATAAACCTCACCTTAAATAGTGGTTTCGTTTTTCATTCTTTTAATCAGCAGTTCGCATTCATAGTCTTAAAAAAATTGTCGACATCGACTTTCCCGACGGAGACTGGGGTTTAGCCTTTTTTGGGAGTGGGAAGCCCTTCCAAACTCCCTGAAATGACTCTAGTTTCGTGAGAGTGGTACGTACACTCACATTTCGTCGCATGTGACTATCGATTGCAACCCGGTACGTTTCTAAACCCGGCCGGGCCCGGTTGCATTCGTCGCCAACCCGGCCGGGTTGTTTGTTAGCGATGAAACCTTTAAAGTATTTTATGAAAATTTTTCATATATGAATGAAAAAGACAATGATTCAAGGTTAATATCTATTTTAAACTGGCTTATGAACAATTATCACAATAATCAATCTCACTCAAGTCTTCAAATCACACTTAATACAGAATTGATTACTTTTACTTATGGACGGAAAATTAACTGATTACTTTTACTTATGGACGGAAAAGTAACATTAGTATTAGTAATTATTCATTTTTATAAGTTTAAACAAGCAGGTCTTTCTCTTTACTCTTTATAGTGTCTATTTGAAAACATAGTATTAAAATAAGAAACTAATAACGCAGTCTAAAATACTAAACCTGTCATAACAACTTAGATTAGATAGATAGATAAACTTTGGTAGCTTTGGTATAAACAAAACAAATTCTTATTTGCTATAAGCAAAAATATATAGTATATCGATCATTGCTAAAAGTAAAGTATTATGTTTTTTCTTAAACTTTGGCTATTAAGACTGTGTTACTATTACTAATTGAGCAAAAAGCGATATCTTATAGGCTAGGCTGACTGTAACTGTAAACAACCAAACTTGTGTAGTCTTAACTAACAAAATGTAACGTAAAATTGGTTACGTTACGTAGGCTTCATAAGTATAATAGGTATAACAAAACAAAAAGTATATTCTAACTTGCATAAGGCAAAACAATTATTTTTCAGTCGGAAAGAATGATCTTAAAAAACAGATTGTATTGATAGTTTTATCGATAGATTTACCTACCGGGTCCGGTGACCGGGCCCGGTAAAATGGCCGGGCCCGGTGGGTGCCTAAAGGGCCTGGTTTGCAATCTCTACATGTGACAAATAAATGTCATCGTTCGCCAAATGGTCCAAATGTTCCTGACAAGTTGTCTTTCTTACAGCGTCCAGTTTCTGCTCTGGTGTAAGAAGTCGGGAAATCCATTGTACAAACACTTTATTTATGCCTTAAACCTCTTGTACTATCTTGAATATTGTACTTTTAGACATTCCAGCTTTCTTTGCAAGCAATTGGATTTTCATTCGTCAATCAGGTTCATCCAACAATTCAGAGGATTTTCTCAGTTCTTGCCTCAACTGGCCTTCCTGTTCTTGGGTCGTCTTGACCCTAGAGTTGACCTTATCGAAATTGTTTCGACCAATATTTTATTTAAAAATGCCGTTATTACTGTACACCTGGGTCACTCTTTCATTGACAAGCATCGTTATATCCATTTAGCCAGCACATTTTCGGGATAATTCCATAGTCTGGCTCTAAGTCATACGACATCATCCAAACATTGTCAAAAAGTCCAAAAATTCTTTTCATGGGCACGTCCAAGCACTCGGGGGTGAAAATGACGTAGCCGATGTAACCGGTTTCTGCTAGAGCAATTTTTTGTCCTTATTAAATAGGTACTTTGAACACCGCAGGCCACGTGTAATTAAATAAAAAGCTTCAGAAATCAACCCTACAACTTAATAACACTCTTACAGCACTTTTGGATGGCAAGGTGAATTTCCTTTTGAGAGTAAAACACGGTTTTCCGCGCCTAACGGTCGTTTCCTGGAAAAGCTCTGTTGCTCTAAAAACGTGGTCACTTGACGACAGCCAAAACGAAATTACCTTGCTCTAAGTTAGGTTCACTTATTTTTCGAAATATTTTTTTTCAAACCTGCAAATGCTACGTAACCGTACAAAACTGCATGAAAATACTTACTATATTAACGGCCGAGTGATGATCGCGTTGTTAAATTTAGGATGGCTTAGAATTGTTAAAGTTAACAACGGTTTGAATAGTTTAACAAAACGTCATTGTCAGGTTACTCAATGAATTTAGTAGGCAACCTGTCAAAATCTGACATTTTTGTTAAACATTCTAAACCGTTGTTAACTTTAACAATGCTTAAGTTAACGGTTTAGAATGTTTAACAAAATGTCAGGTTTTGGGGTTGCCTACTAAAATCATTGAATAACACTGACAATGGCGTTTTGTTAAACATTCTAAACCGTTGTTAACTTTTAACAATTGCTAAGTCCATTGCTAAATTTAACAACGCGATCATCACTCGGCCGTAAATGTTTTAATAGTTTTCTAGGCTAGTTAAAAAAAATAATAAAAACTCCTAGTTGCATTTTAACAACATCCTGAATATAGATACGTTTTTTTATTATAATCGCATTACGCCGCCGGTAGGTCTATTAAAACTATATGCTTAGTATTAAATTTGCCATTAAAGGGGCACAATCAGCGTGTAAATGTATGTATCTTAAAAGGCATTTATAACAGAAGCAACTAGATCGAAAAGGTCGGTGCTTAGGAGTCGGTGATTATGTAGTGATAATCTAAATAATATATTGGAAGATATAGATTGTGTCTCATTAAGTATATTTAATTTACACATATAGAAAAACATTATTGCTTTAGCTCAAGGCAGTATTCTTGAAACTATATTATTTGTAATTTTTTTAAACGATCCCACTCATGTTGGTGGTGGGTCAACATTAACAAATACGAATCTTCGTGCTTTGGGACCAAATTTAGAGTCTGATTCAAAATGCAGAAACAGCTTTAAGCATCGCAAGTAATTGCTTTTCATAAAATAAATTGTTGTCAAATGATAATAGGACAAATCTACTTTATTTGGGAACTGAACAAAATAACGTTGGATGAAAACATTAAATTCTTGGGTGTAATTAATAACAATTTTTGTAGTGAAGCAGTGGTATTAACAATATGTGTCCAAAGCTAAGATTAAAGGATAAAAGCAGTCTCCAATTGCAACTGAACAAAATAAGATTGGATGAAAACACTAAAATCTTGGGTGTAATCAATAAGAATTTTTGGAGTGAAGCACCAACAATGTGTCTAAAGCTAAGGTTATAGGACAAAAGCAGTATCCAATTACATGAATATGAAAACCTTAAAGGTTCTAGGTATTAAGATATGGAATACTAGTGTTGTAAATGAAAATTTTTTCAGTGGAAATATTTTCATGAAAATGGAAATATTGGAAATTTCCGAACGTGTTTCGGAAATATTGAAAATTTTGGAAATATAAAAAAGAATGCTTTTTAAACCATCAAAACAAAGATTTCTATATATTTCTTATACTTTTGTGCAGTCCAAATTTCACGCTAGAAAAAAAATCCGAAAAAGTACATAATATTACACCGATTCTTGCTTGTTGGCTATTGCTTGCTTTAGAAGAAGTTAAATTGCATTTCCATGAAGACGGCATATCACGGCATTTATGCTGAATACAATATTCAAGGTGTGGATGACACGGATGAAGATATGCCTCTTAATCAAGTGGCACAATTTGTGTCTCGTGATCGTGTGTAATTACTAATTACCTTAGTAGAGACCGCAACACGTCGTTGTTTTTATTTCGTAGTCTCAAATCTGGATACCTATCTTCAGTAGACTTTTCGGTCATACAGTTGGGAACGGATGACACACTACCGACACTAATTTGTAATTTTTATGACGCTGTAAGGATAGAAATTCTTCTGTTGGCAAGGTCGTCTAGCAGGTCAATCTTATTTGGGTTTCTAAGATTCCGGACGTCTCACGTGCGGCAAATTTTTCCTCCTTACATTTTTTACACCAATTAAGACCTGGGTTTTTAATAAGCTGAATTCCCCGTATCACTTGGTTTGACACCCTTATTTATTAACAAGTTTTTTTGACAATTACTAAATAAAAACAATTAAAGAGACTATGACATTCTTTATACAGTGTGGAAGTTTTGGATGGAATAATCCACACAACTAATAGCTCGAAAATCTACGGCGAAGATCCTCGGACACGTCGATTTTAATTTTTGGCCGCGGTTTTTTTTATTATAAATTCATGTATACAGGCGACCCAAAAACAAGGTATGACAAGTAACTTCATTTATACGGAATTAAGGCTAGAGCTATTCGTTGATTTTTGAGACCATATTTAAATACCTCACCCAATATTAAAATAATGGATAAATATTACAGGAGGCATATTTTCTAAAATATTAGGTTAACTAAAGTTTAAACGTTGGTTTAAACCACAGATTGGCACGACAATGTATAGGTTTGTAAATATGTTCTGTGTTGCTATGGCGGATTCATTAATTGAAAAGTCCTGATTGGGTACACGTCAAAAGAAACTATACACAATGGAACCCCTTCGGTCCTGGCTCCGGGTATAGAGGATGAGCCTGCTCAGTCCTATTGTATAAAGTTTCTTTTGACGTGTACCCAAGGAGGACTTTTGTAGTGTATAGGTTTTTCTATATTAAAAAAAAAGTGAAATTACCATATTCCAATCCAAAAGAACACTTATTTAAATGATTTGAATTAAGGCGAGATTCTTTATAAAATCAGTATTTTCTTAATGGGAAACATTTATGGGTTAATTTTTAAAAACACATGTACCGGGTGTCCAAATAAGAAAGGACGCCGGTTGTATTTTACAAAATGTTTATCGCACAGCGTTGGGGAAAAATATTTTTTGTAAAAGTGGTCAAGAGAAATAGCTGGAAATTATTTTCAAGTTTCTAAAATGGCCGCTAGGGGCCGTAACTGCAATCTTGAATCTAAAAAGTGATGTTTCTGTGAATTTTGCTATATTAACCTAACAAAAAAATACCCGATTTTTTAAGTCGAGGATAATTTGAACCTTTTTTGTTTGACAATTTTTGCTGTATCTCTAAAAATAAAGTGGTGGGTGGTATTTAAAGGTTTCCGTAAAAAACACTATGTATCTTCAAAACGGCTAAGCCGATTTTAACAAGCTTAGGCTAGTTTACAAGAGATTTTATTGGGCTATAAATGTTATAATATTTGAAGTTTTTTTAGTTTCACATGTCGCCGCTAGAGGGCTTTTTTCGATATTCCCACAGAAATGGTTAATTTTCTCAAAGAAATTAAATGCATTGGTGTATTTTTTTCTGAAAAGGTAGTTAAATAATGCCTAAACAAGCTCGCGAAAACCGTATCTCGATATCTTGTTTCTTACCTAAAATTTATGCGAAAGAAAATTTTATGCAAAAAAAAATTAAACCCAAGTTTTTAAACTTAATTTGTATTTTTACGGAACCTTTTAAATTTTGGGTTTTAAATCTTTTTTTCTAAATGCAATACTTTTGGACCTTAAAAAACAGGTATTTTTTTTGTTAGGTTAATATAAGAAAATTCACAGAAACATCACTTTTTTAGATTCAAGATTGCAGTTACGCCCCCTAGCGGCCATTTCAGAAACTTGAAAATAATTTCCAGCTATTTCTCTTGACCACTTTTACAAAAAATATTTTTTCCCCAACGCTGTGCGATAAACATTTTCTAAGATACATCCGGCTTCCTTTCTTATTTGGACACCCGGTACAATAAATACCTAAAATCCCAAAATACAAAAATTCAATATTTTTTTAACTTCTGGCGTTACTACTTAATAACATACCATTAAATTCATTTATCCAACCTCTGCTAGTTATAAGAGTCCTTATTTGTGCAAATGTAGGCAGGTAAACTATTAAATAACACACTAGTGTGTTATAAACCATAACCCACTAGTGGGTTATGGTTTATAACTCACTCTCTTGTTCTAAAAATATGTATTTTTTTTTTTTTTTTTCCTCCCTTTTTCTATTATTACAGGTATTTGAATTAACATTAATATTAAATGGAAATGACATAGTTTTGGATGTCAAATTGTCCATGTTTCCATTGGAAGATGAGGTCGAGGGTTCTATTAGGCCGACACAACTGCTTGACTGTTTA
>JAHBCN010009393.1:0-35206 GCA_019359885.1 Listronotus oregonensis
CCAAATTAAAGTAAGTTTTAAAATTTTAATTAAACTTTTCATGACGAAATATTAAAAAATACGGCAATGGCAGCAATTATTTGGAAGCGGCTCAGAAAAAAGTTGAATTGAGTTGAACGAAGAAAGTTGAACTAGGTGCTGGATCATCTGATATAAAAAGACTAGAGTTTTTCGTTAGATAATCTCTTTCCCCAGGTAACGCGAAAAGAGGTTTTTTGAAATTTCAATTTTTCGCTTTTCGGGAACACTTCGAAGTAAAAAACGTGATTTTTGCGAAAAAATCGGCTAATTTGTTACTGTAAAATAAAAAATATTTACAAATTTAAAAAAAAAACTCTTCCGCGATACCTCGCAAATTATGTACAGAAATAGTGTTTAAAAGTTTCAAATTTAATATTTTATTGCCCCGTTTTTCTCTAAGACAGAGTTTAGCCTTCCAGGCATCGAATGAACCAGAGCCCGGGCGTAGTCCGGATTTCCCCGTAACTCATACTATTCCTCTAAAATTTAATCGTTAAGTTCGTTTACATTTTGCGGCCTTAATTTATTTTTCCTATTTATTTTTTTGACTAATAAGCCCCAAAAATTTTCATAACATTTAAATCCGGACTACGTGCGGGCCACAGTAAAACCCTGATACTCTGCTCTTCCATTCATTCATCGACTTGCCGGGGCGTATGAACGGGACACTTATCTTGATGAAAGATAAAATTTCTGTCCGGAAATCGATCCAGTATAGAAGGAAGCAAGATATTCTGTAGTAGATCTATATATACCTCCGCATTAAACCTTTCTTCGATAAAATAACATTCGCCCACTACTTCTGTCCTTTGGGGTATATTTTTGATCAAATCGTGTTCCTTGAGGCCTGTATACCTTAAGTTTCCCATTGTAGTACGACTGAAACACTTTTTTCATTGGTGAATATTATATTTTCCCAAAAAATTGGAGGTTCCAAGTAAAATTGTAGAGCAATTCCAATGCGTTGTTTTTTATTTGCATTTGTAAAAAACGGTTTTAAAGCTGCCAGGTGGCAGCGCAATTCGAATATTTGCCTTATTCTTCGCCGTGCCGTTCTAACCGATACTGGGAAATTGCTTTCCGTTTTTGCTGTAACTACAGATTTATATGGTTGGTTTCCCAAAACATTAACTAAATTATTGTTTTGTTCTTGATTTAATAGTTTGAGGCGATCACTTCTAGTTCTTCTCTCAAAGAAGTGTGTTTTCTGCCATTTTTTTAGCAAAATGAATAGAACTCTTTGGGATGTTAAGCTCTTCCGCTACATCCCTTTCTGGCCAACCTTTTGCTTAATATAATGAATAACACTGTCTAACAGAAAATCCTCCCTATAAAAAAATCGGATTTGTAATATTTGGACTTATACTAATATACAACTAACCCTCAAATGTTTTTATTAAGCCTCAGATTTCCCTGGAAGGGTCTGGGAGGGGTAATAAATGGGCGACCCATTATTATGGACAGGTAGGTGGATCTATGCTTGAAATATCCCTTTAGTCGTTATTTTATAATCATTTAGTAAACATCTGTTGATTTTTCGATTAGATAGATCTACTTTAAAAAAATGTCGACGCAATTTGTGTTAATAAAGTTTGATAAATTCTGTTATATTTGTGGCGAAGTTACGCAAGGCGTACCGAAAACCGATATCTTCACTAGTCAAAAGGCTTATGAACTGTACTTTGGATGTAAAGTTGGCGATCAAGATAAGTCCTGGGCCCAAAAAGTGTTTGCAGTTCGTGTTCGAGAAAATTGACGGGATGGCTAAAAGGTAGCATAAATCTATGCCATTTGCAGTTCCAATGGTTTGGAGGGAACCTCGAATCACGTAGATGATTGTTATTTTTGCATGACGAATATCAAAGGAATTACTAGCAAAACTAAGCGTAGCATTCAGTATCCGAATGTTCCGTCTGCAATGCGACCAGTACCCCATGACAATTCATTACCCATTCCCCAACCACCTGAGAGTTAACGCTTGATTCGGAATCAGACTCTCGAAGTACTTCGAGAACCGGACCAAGCTACATCCCTAGTTCCATTGATTTGCCCGATACACCTCATTTAATCACTCAAGGTGAATTGAATGACCTTGTTCGTGACTTGGACCTCCCGAAAAAAAAGCGGAACTTCTCGGATCCCGCCTGCAGCAGTGGAACCTCTTGGAAAAAGGAGTTAAGGTGTCCATCTACAGAAAAGGGAATCTACTCTCAAAATTTTTTTGCAGCGGACGGTGATTTAGTATTTTGCCATGATATTCCTGGCCTAATGGTCGAACTGAACTTACCATATACGCCCGATAAATGGAGACTATTCATAGATTCGTTAAAACAAGTCTAAAAGCTGTTTTACTTTATAATGGAAATGAACATCCATCCGTTCCTATAGCCCATTCGGTAAATATGAAAGAAACATATGACAATCTGAAGATGATACTCGATGTATAAAGTACGAAGATCACAAAAAGGAATATATTGCAGATTTGAAAGTGGTAGCGTTATTGACAGGACTGGTCAGGTACACAAAATACGCTGCTTTTTGTGTGAGTGGGACAGCCGTGCAAAAAGACAAACATTATAAAATAAAGGTTTGGCCTCCACGTGAAAAAATAGAAGTTGGAGTTAAAAATTTGACCCGAGAACCGTTAGTTCAGAAAGAAAAAATATATTTACCTCCACTTCACATAAAGTTAGGGTTGATCAAAAATTTTGTTGAAGCACTGGATAAAAACGGAAATTTTTCAACTATTTAAAAAAGAAATTTCCCCGTAAAGTGAAGCCAAAATTAAAGAAGGAATTTTTTTTGGTCCCCAAATTAGGCAACTCTTTAAAGATGCCAACTTACGGACATTTTAAGTGACCATGAAAGACGGGCATGGAATGATTTGAAAGTGTTTGCAAAAATTTTTTTTGGAAACACCAAGTCAGAAAAAAATTATCGTGAACTCGTGGAAGAACTCTCACGGCCTATCATATTTTAAAATGCAACATGTCCCTAAAACCCACTTTCTCCATTCCCATTTGGACTTTTTTTCCCGAAAATCTAGGAGCTATATCGGACGAGCATGGGGAACGATTTCACCAAGACATCGCATCGATAGAGAAAAGATATACTGGAAAGTGGGCCGAATATGTTAGCCGACTATTGCTGGACCCTAATACGAGACACATCCAGTTTTCTTATAAAAGGAAGAGTTCAAGGAAATGAATATTAAAATAAAATAACACTTGAAAATGTTTATACTGAACATAAATTAACTGTTACTAAAATGTATCATACCTTTTATTTTTAAATTAATAAATCAGTATTAAAGTGAGTTTTTTTTTAATTTTGCTTAATATCAAAACATGTGTCTCTCCTCATTATTGAAGGCTGATATCGAAAATCTGAAGCCAGATCTGGATTCAGCAGGCCAAAATATATAAAATCCAGCCACAATCATTCCAGGGAGGCAAAAAGTTTTAGAATGTTGGTCAGTGTAATTAATATTTTTTGATCCAATGTTTTGCATTTAAAAAAATATTTTTAGACACTGACACCGGACACCTGTTTCTTTATTAGGTTGTTCAACAGGTACTTGTATTTAGTAGAAGGTGGCATAAGCTTATTTTACGAAAGGGAACAAGAATTGCTCAAGATTTAATGGCCGTTACTGTACCAAAACAGTGTTTATTTTGCCCTCTAAACGGTATTATCTGGGAATTTCCGGGAACATACTCCCACCTTGGGAAAAAAAATAATTTGATAATTTTTGGGAAAAAACACTCACCTGATTTCAGCAAACTATGTTCAGAAATGCCACTTTACTTTTCGGCTCCCTGTACACAGCATTACAGAGCTATTATTATCTTTACGTACCTGAAACAAAAAAAAAGTTAAACCGATTCCCAAATAATGTAACAATTTCAATACACATTTATCCATTTATATACATAGATACATTTGTTTGAAATTTATAAAATAATGTCACTGATATCGCAAACCTAGAAACACAAAACAATATTTACTGAAATGTCGGGTCTAAAGCTATATTTAGTAGACATATTTATATTGCAATCGCCTTGAAAGCTTTCATATGGAATAATATTTTCCATTTATTTGTTTCCCTATCTTTCCAGGACATATTTAGTATGAACTAAAAAAAGCAATAATTTGCAAAAGCTGGTCAATAATACTACGTCATGAAAAAGTAGAAATATAATAAAATATTATATTTCGGCGTGTCATAATGATATTCTTATGGATTTCATTTTTAGTGTCAAAATGCCATCCTTTATTGGAATAAGTACTCTAATGTTTTCATTAGAGTACTGAGTACCATAACGAAAAAAAAATTTTAGATATACTAGGCAAAAATATGAAAATTTTGTTGAAAACAACAAAATGTAATGATTAATATTCAATACTACATTATTGCAATTTGTTAAATTAGTGTTAAACATAGGCGTCGAAATTATCCCATTATTATGGTGATTAATTTGTAAATTTTCGGTTTCTTGTGCAGAGAAACACCCAATGGTGATTTTTCTCCAAGAATGGATACCAAAATCTTTTTTTTTATTTTCGGGTGAGTTTTTTATATATCCTTCAGCAACTGTGTCACTTTTCCAGCCATTATGGCGTTTTACAGTGTGAATATTCACTCAAAAATCGGCCAGCCATGAAGCCAAAGACCTTCGGAAACAGTGACCAGTGTATTCGGCAGAATAAGGTAACTTTAAGAAGAAAGCAATTGTCTTGCACATGTTTCCAGAAAAATGAATACCCACTGAATATTTTGTACATTTGCTGTTTCTAAGGACAAAAAAACGAAAATTTTCTGCATTGCTGGGTCTCATTGATGCAAAGGTTCGTACCAATTGCACCATATTTACTCCTTCGACATTGCCAGGCATTACAAAGAATTCTCGGAAAACACTGGTCTTTGTACTAGGTATTCTAATTCTAAAAACAGTCCCTTTATCGCGTACGTCTTCCTTTTTTAAGTTTTTTAGTTCCTCTCTTCGGTATGCTCCACTTATACCTATTTATTATTGACACTTACGATATCGAATATTTTTTAATTTTCCGCCTCTTGTAAAAACTTTGCAATATTTTCTATTGGTGTTCCGAAATAGTATAATTCATTACCAGTACGGAAATGGCGATTTTTCGGTGCGCGCGTGTCAAATTCTTGTGTGAGGCGCAGCCGAACACGGGAAGTCATCCAAGAACGGAAATATCCATTTCTGGACGTGTAATGAATGATATTTTTTATTATACTTAGGTACCTGAAAACAACATAAACAGAAACATCGCAAAAAATTATTTAAGAAAAATGCGATTATTTATTTTTATTTTTAAAACAGTAAAACAAATTAACAAAAAAAAAATACAAGCTAATTAAATCTAAGAAAATTAATTTTGGACGGAACCGTTATGATTAATGGTTATATTTATTGTAACTGATTGTTGAACTACTTTTGTATTTCTTTGTTGTAAAGTGATTGTTTGAAGCTTTTAATTTTTTCCTTTTTTGGGGATTTTTTTTTGTTGAACTTAAAAAAATGTTGAAAAGCCCGGAAGTGTTCGGGATATGTTTTGGTTAATCTTGATGGACTGTTAGCACATTTTTTGGTAGTTTCCAATTTACGGAGGCCTAAACGAACCTTTTGGGATTTTTCTTTCCAATTTTTTTCTTTGTATGGACCCTCCTCTATAAAATTTTCCTTCTTACTATTTATTGGAAGAAAGCCATTTTTTTCCGGTGGGTTTTGAGTATTTTCTTTTATTGCCAAACAACTCTTTAACATGGAGAATCGCCTTCATAAGGTGGATGACTTCATAGATTTGGTTTTTTCAGAAAAATAAACTAAGAGAATATCGTCACTCACAATTTTGATTCTTTTCTGAGTCCGCCATTCGGTAAAAATGTGATATTCATGTTCATATTTCAACCTGGATTTCACTGGTAATAAATCTGCACTCACTTCTGCCGCTTGTTGTAATATAATATCGGGAACATCCGGATTTTTATCCAAATCTGAATTCATTTTTTTAAATGGAATAAGTTTCACTTACAGAAAATAAAATATGTCATTAATAAATAAATCGTTGTTATGAACAGTTTCCATGGATGAATTTTTGTATAAGCGCACGGAAAGAGGGATCGGGAAAAAATCAGTGCGCTGTTCTGAAAATGGCATAAATTTACTGTATTTTATACACAGTTGAAAATGTAGTATTTTCTGGTAAGTATAAAAAAATATATGTTTTAAGAAAAAGTGTTCCTGGCTATTTCGAGACAATGTCGACGAAATACAGTTGCTCCAGTCTATGGGCTTTTTACTCAATGCTCAGAGCAGCCATCGCTACAAAGAACAATTTGGATATAAGCCAGTTTGCACAGTTACAAGCACTCCTAAAACGAAAAAGCGAATGGTATAAGCTGAAGAAAAGCAAGACATTGTCAAGAGCAGAAATTGCTCAGTTCCTTGCCATAGCCAATGATAATAAATTTTTGCTTATTAAGGTCCAAATCTAGAGTTTTTATATTTTAAAAAAATATCTGCAAAAAAAGACGAGTTTAAAGTTGTAGTGACTTTTGGCGTACTATACTTAAGTTTATTTTCCTTTGTTGCAGGTCGGGTTAATCATTGGCATTGCTGGGGCTTGCAGAAAACAAGAAATGGCCCAATTATTATGCGAAAACGTCAAACATGAAGAGAAGGTTTTTCATATTAAAATTCGAAACACAAAAATTCCTAGATAATTTTTCGTAATATCTGAAAGATTTCAAGAAGTCGATATGGTTGAGATTATCCGAAAATACAAATCGCTGCGTGCAACGATCACACGAGATTTTTTGTAGGTTACAGAAAAGAAATTTGCATACGGCAGCCCGTTGGTATTAATTCGTTTGGCAGCATTTGCCACACCCAGAATTATATACCGGACACTGTTTCCATCGTTCATCCACATCCCTGTTGGAAGATTCTGGAGAAAATCTATTGACTGTCAAACGTCATGGTGGATGGAGAAGCAACAGCTTGGCTGAAGGTCATATTGATACCTCTAAGGAGAGCAAAAAAAATATTGCGAAAAAATTTTGGGTGCGGAACCTTCAATCTGCTACCGTTCCTGTACCTCGCCCCCGGCTGCAGCAACTAATGCCGGTTTCCCAGGCGTCAACCCAACAAGTTTTACGATCCAGAATATGCCTAAGGTTTCCTCCGGTGTAAATTTTACTTTTAATATTTATAATAATTAATTTTAAAATATAAATTTTATTGTATAATAATAGAAATAAAAAAAATAGGAAATGTGTAAAAATACTGGTTTTGTCAAAATGCGTTATGTAATAACCATTTTTCTACTCCTATATTAGTAAGAACCTAATTACACACCGTCTACTTTATCAGTAAATCTCTAATTACAAACACTATACTGTAAGAAGCCAAACTGTGCGTAAGGGCAGTTACGTAATATATATATTACGTAACAGTTCCACAATCGCATTAGCCGCGAGCCCCCAAAATCTTGAAAACTTTCAATAGATTTTACGTAAAGCTGGCTATGAAACAAATAGCATCGCCTTGACAACGCAAATGTTTGTATTATTATTTGTATTGTTACTTAAAGTTTACATAATCTTCTGCTTTTATTTATAAAAAAACTAAACATAAAGTCGTAGAAAAGTATAGTACACAATCTCGAGTAGGTAAGCCCTATTCAACACTCTTTCGAATTACCGGTACTCGCTCACGCTCGTACCGTAATTTTCGAAATCGTGTGTAATGGGCTTCTTACCACTCTCGGTATGTAATATACTATTACCGCACTAGTGTGGTAATGAACGCGCTTTGGTAAAATATACGCACTAGCGCGGTAATAAGACTTATTATGCAACGGTAATATGCTAATAGTATATTATTCAATAAGCATGTAATTATAGCTATCACTCAATAGCTATTACATGCGAGTAGAATACTATACTTTTTCTACGACTTTTCCTAGGTATTTATTGAACGAACGAAAACTTTTATTATATTCTATAAATCAAAATATGGCGTCAGTTGTGAAAAACATTGTTTGTCATAGTACCGTGAAAACAGATGTCAACCAGCAATTTTTCTGCCAGGCAAAGCACACTATTATTTTTATACACTATCTTATAAGTTCACAGGATTGTAAAAGATGAACTTTTTTTTCTTCAGATAAATGAAATTTGTTAATAATTCTTATTTTTTTTGATATTGACAATTATTAAAGGTCAACTTTTTGAAACTTAGATATGTTAGACAGTGCTTATCGACTCTTAAAGACGTGTATACGTGCGGTTGATGCTACTATGTAGAGGTCATCGAACCCGTGAGTAATATCATGTGAGTAATGTACTTACTGGTAGGTAATAATAATGTTATGATCTATTCAAAATTAGTTAATAATAAGCATATTATTAAACAGTCGTAGAAAAAATGAGTTACATAATAATCACTTATCTTGCGGGTCGTAGATAAACATTTTGATTTTAGGAATTATTCTATATTCTTGCGAATAATTTAGTGTGTTCCTATAAAAATCAAGGACATATATTACAAACAATCAATAGCGTTAATCCTTGAAGCGTAACATAAGAATGTAAGATAAAGCTTATAACCTACAAGTCCAAGCTGATTAGACGCGAGTATAAAATTTCGTCTGATATAGAGTTACGAAAAAAGCGTATTATTCTTACCTATTGATATGTTTTTCCATTATTAGATAAATTATGTACATTCCCTTATTTCTAAGTCTTTGTTTTATCTTAGGACAGTTCACGTATTGTTGCATTTATGGTGTGTTTGAGCTTGTTTTTCCCTCTATCAAAGCTTTGTTATCGTTTTACACCAAAGTATGAAGTATGTAAATTTACATAATAGTCCAGTAAATGAAGGGATAAAGCTGTAAATGTGTTTCCTGCTAATATCTGCCAAAATATGCGAATTCAAGAATTTTTGATTAGACAAAAAATGAAGATTGCCTTGTAGTCTACAAAAATGGTCACTATAATTTTTTTCAAAAAAATGATAGTTTTCGAGATAACGGGATCCAAAAGTCCCCTCATTTCGGCTGCCGCTCTACCGCTAGAATGCCGCTATCTTCTTGGATTCACTTAGAAGCGGCCGGCCGGCGAATTGTTTCATTACTCGGGCAATAATGTACATTTTTTAATCATTCAAAGTTCATCGGAATGGGAAAACGCGTACCTATCATTGCATATGAGTTTGGGTTAATTCTGATTTTTCTAGAATATTAAAAAAAGCGGTCAAAGTTTTTTTTCACAATATTTTTAAAGTATCTCAATAATTTATTGATATTTTTTGAAAAAATGGTTTGTTATCAACATTTCTTTTTTATAATGAGACATTAGCAAGTGTTCAATGATCCCAGAAAATTTTCTTCACCATCTTTCTTGCGCTTTGATAAAAAATTGTTTTGTACATCTGCATTCTTTTCCCGTTTCCGGAGTTCTAGAGAATTTGTAGAATAAACGCGAATCAAAAACTCATCATCTATTGAAATGCTTTTTAATGCACAACATATGAAATCTTAGAGTGTCTAATTTCTAAATATATTTTTTTCTTTTTAGTAAAGTCCAATAATTTCAGGAAAACACCATCGCGGACTCACAACTAACCACATTCATCCACTGTGGAATGTTATGTTTGACCGTCGTTTTTGCGAAAAATATTGGTGTTCTATTTTTATGTTACAGATAATTAAAATATTTAAACTTTACATACTCTATCTCCCACTTTTATTTGAAACTATAACGAAGCTAAGATAGGGGAAAACACGATGCAAACTTTCGTGTAATATACATACTACGAAAGAAAATTTTCTGTGGATCCTTTGAGACGGAATCTGTACTGTATGTCATGTACATTTTTTATTAAACTTAAAATTTTGGAAATGAATAAATTTTTCCATACCGTCCAATATTAAAATTGTTGCATTTAAAAGCTACAAATCCACATCTGTTTTTGGCATCAATTTCATCACTCATGTATAAATTTTCCCATAAGACACGTTAAAAATCAAAAAATTTCAGCGGAAATTTCACGTTGCCTAGACAACGTGAAATTTCCACTTACTTACAAAAACAGAACAATCGAACCTGTTTGTTTAATTGTCAACTAGAAACGTCAAAATCAGTCAAAATAAGTCGATTTGTTTATGTACCCGATGAAGAAATGGATAAAGTAATTAAAAAAACGATTTCAGTTATAGTTTTAATTATGTTGCATAAAATTGAACATTGTATAACAAAAAAAAACATTTTAATAGTATAATACTTCCATATTTCTCCATTCTAGAAATATTCTCCCTAAATACCGCTCGTGCATAAAAATTAACCAGATAATTTTCATTCAAGCTTGTCATACAAATTCCAAGCAAATAACAAGCTTTTATGAAAATTATCGGTAATTTTTAAGCACTCGTGGTATTACCCCTGAAAATTAAAATAAGTGCTTTTATAATAGGGGTTTTTGTGCGTTTACTTGACAGGACGAAATAACTTTTCAGAAAAAACAAATGGTTACTTAATGAACAACGTTTGTAACCTTAATCTGCGGCACGTAACAAAGCCCCCCATTTAGAATTAAAAGAATGTGACACATGTCACAATTAAAGGTGTTAAAGGTAGTCAAATAATAAACAAAAAATAAAACAGAATTTTTTCTTATCTTTCGGTTGTAGATAAAACGTTGTACGTCACACGTTTGTTTAGACATGACTACACTACTCGTTTAATTAGAACAACTTGTAGTATAGTCGAGAAGTGTGTTTCCTGCGAAAAATAGTTAGAAGACTTCGAAAAATATGAGGGGTAGCTCATTCGACGTGGAATGCAAATCTGAGAAAGACGTTTTAAAGATGTTTTCCTACGAGCGTGTGGAAAAGTCCACTTTTCCTCACGCATTTGAGTGCGCAAAGTTGCACTTTTCCGCACGGCGTGCGGAAAAGTGAACTTTTCTGCACGCCGTGCGAAAAAGTAAAATACTCTAAAATCTTACAGGTAAGCAAGATTTATATGTATTTTAGTAATTGTAGGCTATTTCATGCAATATACGAAGCCATTGCAAGTTTTAGTTTATTCTCTTTTTTGTTTGTTACTTCGTAATTTTCAATTTTTCAACTAAAACACAAAAAAAACATTTTTTTAATTACCCTGTATAATAATAATAAATGATTATGACAAGTCAAGCAATAATATGTAATCTTGGTGATTTTAACACATGATTTTTTCTTCGTTTCCATATGAACAAGCAATTGCACAAATGAATTTCATTACAAACAAGCATTTTTAATGAAAAGGCGTCATAGTATCTTTTTTTAATTATATAAAAATCCGACAAAAATAATTATTTAAAATTAGTAGTTCCGATGAGGAGCTACCAGATTCTATCCTGGATGCAGCAAATACCGTAAGTTTGAATTTATTACCAGCAAAATCTCGTCCCCTCCAGCAAGGGGACAAAAAGTATTAAAGAAGAAGTGTTCTTGGCCTATTTTGCGGATTTGCAAAAAACATATAAACCTAATACTTTATGGAGTAAGTACTCTATGTTAAAATGTGTCCTCAAAGTGAAAAGGAACCTTGATTTAAGTTCATATTTCAAGCTAACATCACTACTTAAACACCAAAACGTGGGATCCCGGCCAAAAAAATCAAAAACTTTCAGCAAAGAAGAAGTTTCAAGATTCATGAAAAAAGCACCTGATAATATTTACCTTCTAATAAAAGTTGCTACAATTTTTGGATTAGCCGGTGCTTGTAGGAGAGATGAACTTACAAAAATAATGATTGATGACATACAGGATAATGAAAATTTGATAGTGGTGAAAATTCCTGACAGTAAAAATAACACTTCCAGAATCTTTGTAGTGTCCGATGAAACAAATAACGGACTTTATCTGCAATTGTACCGTAAATATGCAAATTTGCGAAAACCACATACCCCACATAGACGTTTTTTTGTCCAGTATAAACAAGGAGCATGCAGTACGCAATGTGTGGGAATAAATTCAATAGGTAAAATTCCTTCAGAAATTGCTGCGTACCTAAAATTAAAAAATCCAGAAGAGTACACTGGACATAGTTTTCGTCGATCCTCTGCGACTATGTTAGCGGATTCTGGAGAAGGAATTACCAATGTCAAGCGACTTGGGGGCTGGAAATCAACGGCTGTAGCTGAGAGCTACATTGATGAATCCACAAATCAGAAAAAGGATATGTCGAATAAAATATTGACCATGAACAACTCCCCTCCTGAGCTAAGTCAACCTTCATCAAGCCGTACAATAAGCGCTTCCATAAGCCACCCGCTAAATGAAATTACAGGTTCTGCACTTAATTTACAATATGCTAATAACTGTTCTTTTGTTGTAAATGTTATCAAAAAATAATTCCCATTTATAAATATGTTGTAGTAGTTCTTTCAGATTAAACATAATTTAAAAAATAATCATTGCTTCATTGGTATTATCTGACGCTCGTAGGAAAATTTTGTTCCTAACGCTTGCGCAAAGTGATTTCCGCATGATGCTTGCCCGAACTCCCTTCGCTCGTTCGGGCAACGGCATCGCCCGGAAGTCACTTTGATTAGAAAATAACTATTTCTGCCAATAAAAATTGCAATTGTTATTTACAAAAAACGAAGAAAATAAAATGATAACTCAAAGGCCATAAGAGATAGCAAAAATTACAAAAAAGATCGTTGAAGAGTAGAAAATTTCCGATAAAAAAGTCCCAAGGCCCGAAGCCCTATCTCTATTATTTATAATTTTAATTTAACACTGAAAATGGGCCTCCGCGCGACCTTTTTAGTTGCGCCCCTGGCGTCAAAACCAAGTACGTCACACAAAATAGATTTTTTAGGGTATTAAAAATTAATTATAAAATTTAAAAAATTATTTTGTATTCCAAATACTTTAAAAAATTTATTTTCGTTGAAAAATTTACCTTAACGTTAATTTTTCAACAAGTTAGACAATTCTCAATTAACAAAATTGTCTCGAACTTTCGTCCTCATTGTACCTTGTGTCCAAATAAGAAAAGACGCCGGCTGTATCTCGGAAAATGTTGATCGCACAGCGTTGGGGAAAAATATTTTTAGTAAAAGTGGTCAAGAGAAATGGCTGGAAATTATTTTCAAGTTTCTGAAATGGCCGCTAGGGGGCGCAACTGCAATCTTGAATCTAAAAAAGTGATGTTTCTGTGAATTTTGCTATATTAACCTAACAAAAAAATACCTGATTTTTAAAGTCGAGGATAATTTGAACCTTTTTTATTTGACAACTTTTGCTGTATCTCTAAAAATAAAGTGGTGGGGGGTATTTAAAGGTTTTCGAAAAAAACACTCTGTATCTTCAAAACGGCTAAGCCGATTTTAATAAGCTTAGTAGACAAGAGCTTTCCTTGGGCTATAAATGTTATAATATTTGAAGTTTTGTTAAATTCACATGTCGCCGCTAGAGGGCTTTTTTCGATATTCCGACAGAAATGGTTAACTTTCTCAAAAAAATTAAATGCGTTGGTATATTTTTTTTCATAAAAAAGTAGCTATATGATGCCTAAACAAGCTCGCAAAAACCATATCTCGATATCTTGTTCCTTACCTAAAATTTAGGTTAAAGAAAATTTTATACGTTAATATCTCAAAAACTATAAAACCTGCAAAAAATTTTATGGAACATTAATTATGTATTTTTACGGAACCTTTAATTTAGGTTATATAATGTTTTCGTCTAAATGCCATACTTTACAAGTTATAATAAAAAAATCGAATTGCAGGGGTATACCTTAAAAAAATCCCGAAAATTCAATTTATTGATTATAATTCGTAAAGTATTGCATTTAGGCGTAATGATTATAGAACCCTAATTAAAGGATAAATTATAGTTGAGTGATAAGGTTATAAACAGACTCAATGTTTTGTGTATTTTTAGTTGACTATACTATAATCGTTTATTATTAGAAAATCATGCATTAATAAGGTCTGTTAATACATGATTTTCCATACGGTAATAATCCTTATAAATAGACGATAATCGAAAAAACTTTTAGACACTTTTCAATTGCAAAACCTTAAATATTTATGTGATTTAATCAAGCTTTTTTCCATTAGTCGATTTTACCTAATGGCAAAAGCTCTCACGAAAATATTTTATTTTTTGTTCGTTACAACGAACCTTTTTATAGGGTCATTGAGGGTTGATTGGAATGAATGAGAAAATTGGCCATTTCGGGAGTTATATCACATGAAAGAAATGATGCGAAGGTGGAGTTACATCGTTTATATCTTTATGGGAGCACTAAAAAAGGGAAAAAATGGAAGAATTGGATTTAAAATTAGGGTATTATTTAAGAGACTGTACTGTTTGTAATAATGCTTTGATGGTTTAAAAATTTCAGTTTAATAATTAAAAAAGGAATTTAGGCTAATACCTGGCTCTTTAAAAATTCTTTTAAAACAGGAAGACAAATTATTGAAACAAAGTCATATTTCTAAGTAGTCTATCGATAATAAGGATATATTATAAGAACAAAACGGTATTTTTTAAAATTTATTAATATATATATATATATATATATATATATATATATATATATATATATATATATATATATAATTATATATATATATATATATATATATATATATAAATATATAAGGGTAAGTCTGTGAAGTGAGACCCCCTTATTGCTTTTACTGTTCAAATTGGAGAAAAATGTTTTAAACAAAAATATTCTGGTTTTTGCTGCTCTATATTTTACGAACAACGTTATGTATACAGGGTGTATCAGAAAGTCTGTTCAAGGACAAAGTTTATTTTTTTAAATGACTCCCTATATTTTTTGTTGCATTTTTGTTTTCTACATATAATTCTAGATATTTTTTGTCTGACATATCATACCCCTATATTCAATTGTTTACGAGATATTCGTATTTAAATACAAATCTGTAAGGGGAAAATCCGCTCATCTCTTAATGCCGTTTTACGTTTCTATGGTTTCAGTGGTTTTTTAGAGTGGCATAACAACCATATTAACTAGCTAAAAATGTCAAAGAGACAGTTTTTTAAGTATAAAAATAGTATTTTAGATACATATCTAATCCTCCTAGATAGATGTTATGGCTAATAACAGATATAACAAAAAAAATTTCAGTTAATGAATTATGTAATATGGTTCTAATCATCAAAAAATGCAAATTCAAGATAAAAACTGCGAAACGTTCGTATAGATCAAAACGGTAACACATAAAGATTTAAGAATATAGCTCATGTATGTTATTTTGTTGCTTTTAATAATCTGTAAAAACATTGTTTAAAGCGTTTTTTTTTCTTGTTAAAGGTTTAGCCTAAGTCTCTTCGTGATATCTATCTTATTAATTATTACTATGGCTGTTTTGTCACAAAAAAAGCGCTGAGACCATAGAAACGTAAAACAAGATTAAAAGATGAGCAAACTTTTCCCTTCTCAAAATTGTATTTAACGCAAATATTTCATAAACAATTAAACATTGGTACATGATATGCTTAACAAAAAATATTTAAAATTTTACGCAGAATTCAAAAATATAACAAAAAATATAGGGTGTCATTTAAAAAAATTAACTTTGTCCTTGTACGGACTTTCTGATACACCCTGTATACATCACGTTGTTCGCAAAATATAGAGCAACAAAAACCAAATATTTTTGTATAAAACATTTTTTCCCAATTTGAATAGTTAAAGCAAATAACGGGGGTCTTCATTACAGACTTACCCATAATATATATATATATATATATATATATATATATATATATTTTATATATATATATATATATATATATATATATATATATATATATATATATATATATATATATATATATATATAATATATATATATATATATATATATATATATATATATATATATATATATATATATATATATATATATATATATATATATAAATATATATATAATATTGACAGCCAGAAATATGAACATATGGATTTTTTTTTATTTGCAATAACTTTAGATCAACTCTCATCACTTAAAACCTAAAAAATTGAACGATCCCGATTGTCATTTGTTATTGAATTTGAAGTCCCCTTATTTGTCAAAATAACGAAAATTTTAAAAAGAATAAGTTGTTCAGAATTTAATTCTATGGTTATGTGCAAAATTTTGAGCCTTTTGGGTAAAAACAAAAATTTTGACATTTTTTTCCATAACAATATTTTTGTTTGAAAAATTTTTCTTTACCATTAAAAAAATATGTTTTCCAGACCTAAACTAATGTTTCGGCATATTTTTTTTTTACTTTAGAGAAGTCCTTTTTTCCGAAGAAATTTTAAAAATGGTATTTTTCGGAAACCCGAGTTGTCGCATGGGCATTTTTTAAATACCGGAATCTTAAATATTAATTTTTACCGTTTAAACGATTCAATGTAATAATTATTTATCGCAAAAAAAAACAAAAAAAATATATTTGAAATTCCAAGTTACGGTATTTAAAAAATGCTTATGCGATAACTCGAGTTTCCGAAAAACTAACATTTTTTAAAAATTTTCTTCGGAAAAAAGGACTAACTTACTAAAGTAAAAAAAAATGTGTCGAAACATTAGTGAACGTCTGGAAAACCTGTTTTTAAATGGTAAAGAAAAATTTTTCAAACAAAAATAATTTTATGGAATGTCCAAATTTTTGTTTTATTCAAATGGCTCAAAATTTGACATACCAAGAATTAAATTCTGCACTGTCTTTAAAAAATTTGATATTTTAACAAATAAGGGAACTTTGGTCACTGACCTAACAAAATTCAAATTTACCAATTAGCAAATGACAATCGGGTTTCAATTTTTCTGAGGTTTTAATGATGCGGTTAATCTGAAAATTATTTTTTTGTAAACGTCTAATATTTTTTTTTCATATGTCACCTTTCTGACGGTCACTGTATATATATATATATATATATATATATATATATATATATATATATATATATATATATATATATATATATATATATATATATATAATATACATTGTCCCCCCTCTTTACTTTTTTTAACGGATCTAAAACTTGAGGTAATGTCATTGATGCAGTGGTCTTGTGGCACCTCATTTTAAAGCTCCTGACGAGTACTTTACAACCCTAGAATATAAAGTCCATACCTTTACCTACTACAAAATGGTGTTTCATTATATAATTACCTGAATACATTAACAATTAACTTAATAATTCAAATAAATACGTTGAGTTCAGTTGAGAAGATGCTGGAAACGGTTGCCTTGACACAAAAACAGTCGGTTTAAAATTTCACGCCGAACATTTTCAAACACAGTAACATCGATATTTCTACAAATATTTGTTATTCTCTGTCGTATATCCAATATTAAATCAGGCTCAGTTTCGTACACCTTTTGCTTCAAATAGCCCCATAGAAAAAAGTCCAGAGGTGTAAAATCTGGCGAGCAAGCTGGCCATTCCACAGGTCCTCGACGGCCAATCCAACGACCGGGGAAATTGTCATCTAAATAGTTCCGAACTTGTCTGGAGTAGTGTGGTGGAGCTCCATCTAGCTGGAATATAATATCCATATCAAATTTATTAGGATTCGCTTCGACGATTTCGGTTATTAGAGGGTCAATAGTATTTTCCAGCATATCCAAATACAGTTCCCGTTTTAAATTTTGTTCGATGAATAGATGCCACACAATATGGTTTCCCAATATCCCTGCCCAAACGTTTATTTTTGCTGGATATTGAGTATGAGTTTCCCAAAAGACGTGAGGATTAGTGTCACTCCAATAACGACAATTTTGTCTATAAACATTACCGTTAAGAAAAAATGTACACTCATCACTAAAACAAATATTATGGAAATACGTAGGATGCCGTGCAATGGTTTCCGTCATAGTTTCGCAGAATTCTCTTCGTCGATCAGGGTCATCTTTAGTTAACTGGTGTACCATTTGGATTTTGTATAGATGATACTTATTTCTTTTCAAAAGTCTCCATACAGTAGAAAAACAAACCTCACATACATTCGCGATGGAAAAAGTAGACTGTTGGGGATTAACTATCATCTCACCAATTATTTCAACTTGCTTTTCTTCCGGGATGGACGGACGTCCTGGGGGCTTTTTGTTGTTTACACTACCAATAGTTGTAAATTTAAAAATGAGTTACCGTAAGTCTCCCTGCTCGCTTTAACATTCTCAAAAAAAAAGGCGAAAACAGTATTTGTTTGCAGTATGGAAGACATCAAAGATTATTTTGAACAAAAGGTAAAATAGTAATCTTTTACCTTTTGTTTAAAATAATCATTAGTTTCTCCAATACTTTCCACATTACTGTCTTTCATATGCTGAAACGGTGCTTGCGGAAGGAGTGAAATAATTCATTAGCTTTAAGTCTGGCGTTAAGCGTGCCATAACTCTAAAATTTAAATTTCCCAGCGAAATAAGCTGTTATTTACGACCGACGGGGATTTCCTTCAGCGTCTTGAAGATGAGACAAAAGGTTAGTTAACATACCCCGAACATACCTTCATCTAATCGTGTTTTGCTCTCAGGAGACGTCTAAAATTTTACTGCGTTAATTTGTCAGATTATGACAGCAATAATTAATACGTTGTGAACGTGGAGAAAGGTTTGAGTTGAAGCTTTGTCACGGAAATAAGGTTTTAGACAATCATGTTTTTTAGTAAAAGATTACGAATATAATTAAAAAAAATATTTTTTGTAATATTTTTTTCTATAATTGATAAAATCATAATTAAAATTTCTAATTCTAATAGTTATTTATGATATAAGTGTAAAAAGTACAATTTTAAAGCACAAATGTAAACTGACATGAGTCCCTTAAAACGTTCTTTAAACACAAATATCATTTGAATATTTTTTAAGCCATAATCTAAAATTTTACAGCTGCACAAATCGGCCGAGCGTTTTTCAGGTTGTTTTGCGATTATTGTTCAAATTACTCCGCGATGAAGTCCGGACGCCGGATTCCGAACGCACCAGGCTCGTTCCGGGGGTGTCCGCCCATGCCACATTTGAACTCAGCGAACCAAAAAACACCCGTGCGCCAAGTTACTCTCCTTCCCCGCCTGAATTTTGCACTAAGTGTTCGGAGGGTCGTTGTCGCCTGAATTCGAATTTTTTGCTCCAAAAAACCCCCATAACAATTTTCGGTTTGTCTTTTTCGATTTTGTGAGGAAAACCCTCGGAGATGAGGTCCGCGTCCAGGTTCCGGTGCACCAAGTGTCCGGGGAGTGTTCGCCGATCCATATTTAATTCAGCGACTCAAAAAACCCCTGAGCGTCGAGTTTCTCTCCTTCCCCGCGTAAATTTTGGGAGAGCCTCAAGGAGATGACGTTCATTGGCGTTCCTGGCTCCAGGTCGGCTGTGAATCAATTTAAACATCATAATCATAATCAGCGACCTCGAAAACCGCCGAGAACCCGATTTGGCCAGGCCTGACTCATATTTATAGTTTTTTAAAATTCCAAGAGCCGTTTTTAAAAAATTCATTTTTTGAATGCATTTTTGGTTGCAGCAATGCAATTTTCGGTTTGTATAAGTCACAAAGTACGTACATTTTTTAGAAAAAATTTTTGGAAGCGAATGCAAAAAACCGCGTTTCGATCCGTCTTAGTACAAAAAAAACGGAACTTTTGGCTTTTTAGTGCTTCCTTGCCTCGACTAGAAGGAAAGAGGGGCCAAGTACACAACACTGTTGTTTGGAATATTTTTTAAAAGATAATTTTAAAACTAGTTTTTAAAAAGTTCTGCACTTGTATCCTCATGATTATCCAAGCTAGAATCCTTAATATTCTTTGCAGACAACAGCAAGCAGTTTGGGAGAAATCCGTCTTCTGAACCAGCGTGTATTATGGTAATGCGTTTTCCTTTATTTGAAGGTGCTTTTGTCTGACAATTTTGAGTGGAATCAACCCATCCTTTGGATACTGTGTCGTGTGTATCGAACCATGTTTCATCAAGGTAAATTATGGATCTGTTTTCTAACCTATATCTTTTAATTTCTTAAAGGTAATTAAATCTCCAAGTGCGTAATCTGTGCGATTCCATTACTACTTGTCTTTTGTCTATTTTGCGGTATTTAAATCCCATTTTACAAACAACTCTATGGAGGGTGGCACGGCTAATATTTTTTTTCAGTTTATCCAAGGTAGGAATAACTCCGCTTTCATAAAGACAATATATTTTCCTTCTTATTAGGTCCTGATCACTATTGTCTATACGGTGAGATTGAAAATCACTACGTTTTTTCTTTTGTTCAATTCTTCACTAATAATAATATCCCTTATCGATGATATTGGAGTTTTTGTAAGTCGACAGGCTTCTTTTAAAGCTTCTTGTTTAATTAGACCTCTACTAATTAAAGTTTCGTACATATTTTTCACAACCTGTTTTGCATCTAATGACAAATGATTTCGACGCGACATAGTTATATTCTCGTAAAACAACTTTTTCGAAGCGCACAGTAAAAACGGTTATAAATATTTATATGCCTAATGGTTAATACTCAAGAAATACCTGGCTCACCCCTGCCCTTATGAACAAATGGGTTTACCCAATGGGGGTTATGGTCTGTCAAAAGCCATAACGATATACTTTAAGACAGACTATACCATCTGCAATTAACCTGAATCGATTTTCGTGAATGTGTAGTTATCGAAGCACAATGAGCTTAGAAGGCGCCCATGGATAACGTAAGACATTTGGGGAAAAAAAAAGAATCCAGCTACAACTCATCTAGTCTGTGGGAGAGAGCGGGGATCTCGTATTTTTTTTTCTTTGAAAATAATGTAAAATTGCGAGACACTGGGTTAAAATAAGTAAAACATGTTTCTCCATCATCAAAATCATCAAAATCGCCCTACATAATTATGGAAGCTCCCTCACAGAATACGTTTGCTAAATATCTTTTCTCTCACTAATAAAAACAGTAATGTGCTATATTCGTTGGATTTTTTAATAAATATTTATGCAGCATATATTTGGAATAACTGCTTATTTACCAAATAAAGGCAATTTAAACCCACACAAGCCACTCTAATCTTGTCATAAATAAAACTCTTTGCTGCAAAATGGCAGTGTTCGGAGTCAACTAAAGAAACAAAAGCGTATCAAGGAAAAATGCTTGAGAAAATTTAATCCGAAACAAAGGACTGCGTCGCCTCGGAAAATGCGAAAATGTTATTCGAGATTTTTATCTCTCATAAGTAATTTCCCTAGTTTGTTTCTTTTCTTATTAAGTGGTTTTATAAATAAAATTATGATTTTAATTAAATCAGAATTTATTACGCAAAATGCAAGAACCAAATGTCATTTAAATAATGGAAGGGATTTTCCAAAAAAAATAAAAAAATGTTATGGAAACCTTAAACAACATAATAATTAAAATTATACAAATCATAGTGTATTTTTCTCTACATTAAAGGAGTGATTAATAAGCGATAATAATGCATGCTACCTTTGATAATTATGCATTCTACCTCTGATAATCGTTAATGCTTCTTCTTCTTCTTCTTCTTCTCTGGCAACCGTCTTGATTTACTACCGACAGCGCAGCCTTCTGGGCTTTTTGAGCCTAATCTCCCATTTTTCTTTTATAGCAATCCTCCCATTAGTATTGTTCCTTTTACAAGTCTGTATAATCCCGAGACTGCTTGGATGATATATTCCTGTGGGCTCATTTTCGGTTGCCCAAATAATCCCTGTCTTTGTGATTCGACGCTTTACATTCGCACAGAATATGGTAGGCTGTTTGTTCCCCCTCGTCGCACATTCTGCAACTTGGGGCCCCATTGTATGAGCCTATCTTGATATAAATATATATATATATATATATATATATATATATATATATATATATATATATATATATATATATATATATATATAAATTTATATATATATATTTTTTCCCCTTCTGCGTGCTGATTTGTCGGTCTATCCGCGTCGATCTATGGCACTTTTTTTGGCCAGGGAAAACCGTTTATTGTACGGCCATTAAGTCGTCAAATAAACCCTTCCTAAACAAAGGTATATATAGAAAGCGTTCAAACTTTCTTTTTGAACTGACATAAAACCTGTAAAGTGCAGTCACGCTTTTTTCTAACCCCAAACCTTTTTTTGGCGGTACAAAAACTGGGTCTTAATCCCCTTTTTTTTTCCCCTTTTTTTCTATTTAAATTTTGCAATTTAATTTTTTACCTCATTATTTATATTATCCTTCATAATTTATATTTTGTATAGAAACGCAAAAAAAAAGAATTTAGTATCTTAATATAAAAAAAATATATTTAATAAATATAAATTAATTAATGACATAAATTTCTGGTCCGGGACTAGCCTGTTTTTAAATGCATGTTAATGACACTATGTTTGTTTAGTGGGGGGTTTAAAATTGCCATAAATGCATTAGCCTTTATTCAAAAATTATGTTATCTATGGTGTCGTCTTAATTTTCTCCCTTTAGCATTCTGTTAGGCAAGTCAAATAAAAAATAAATTTCTTTTTTTTATAAGAAAAAAAAACTCCTTTTAAAAAGATTTTAAAATTTTTCACTAAGAGCAAAATCGTAATATTAAAGTAAAAAACATTTAATTTAAGAAAGCTTAACAAATTTTTATATAAATTCTGTATTAATTTCACCCCTAAAAATCTTTTTTCCTCTAACTTTTTTAAGGAACTCCATAATTGATATACATTTTTATGTTTTGGAAAAGGAACCGGTAACCCTTTTTTTAATCCAAAAAGGGGATAAAGGGGAAAAAAGAAAGAGAAAAACATTCGCAAAAAAACTTATTAACAACATTATAACCTCAAAAAAAAAACGCCCTAACGGAAAAAAAAACATTGGTCAATTCAAATAAAATAAAAAAAAAAAAAAAAAAAAAGCCCCCCAAAACAAACTATTATTAAACACAATTAAAATATCCCTTGTACCCCTGCAAGTTTGCCTTTATCGACCAGAAGGCTTTTTTTTTACTTTTAAATAATCTTAAGGATGTAGTAGTTCGCAGAGACTGAGGGAGGTGATTGTAAATCTTCTTACTTTCATAAAATATAGAATTTTTCGTAAGGGTACTTTTCGGAATGGGGAGTGGTAGGTTATGATTTTGCCTAGTGTTGTAGATTGTCTCATTATGCGCACTGGAATATTTTTTATGCCCAAGAAATACAGTCTCCACAATGAATAGACATGGCAATGTAAGGATTTTATTTCTGATAAAAAGAGGTTTACAGTGATCTCGAGATTTAACCTTACACATATAACGTATTGCTCTCTTTTGTCAAATAAAAACAGAATTAAAGAGATGTTGACTGCAATACCCCCACAAAGCAATTCCATAAGTTAAGTGCGATTCCACAAATGAAAAATAAGCTGTCCTTGCTGCAGCAATACCCAGCTCATTTGAAACAGTTCGAACAGCAAAGCAACCACTAGCAATTTTTTTATTTAGATTGGTTACATGGCTTACAAACTTTAGGTTGCTGTCCACATACACATCCAAAAACTTAGTATCTTTTTTGTTTTCAATGTGATTTCATGAATTCAGTCTTTTCCCACTTTGTCTGAGTAGTTCTTCCTTCGTTCTTTTGGATGGGCCCGTAATAAAGCCTTTTCCATGTCTTATTCTACTGATGCTTCCCCAGTATTTCTCGTGTTTGTTTCTTTTTTTTTATCTTGGGACAGTCCACGAAGGCTAATGCCTAAGTACTAACGTACCGTGGGTGTCTCAAGTGTGGTAAGAGGGAGTTTGTTCACACGGGACTTAAATTTTTGGAGATTGGGAGGAGAAGGAAAAACTTCTGCGGGCAGCAGGTTCCATAGTCTTGACACTCTAGGAATAAAGGAACGAAGAAAGCGGGAAGTTCGGGGCCTCTCTAACTGAACTGTAAAAGGATGCATAAAAGTTGCACTACGTGTTGCTCTGTTGGGAGCTGCCAGAGAAGGAATTATACTGGCCAATTCCTCTGAGCAGAAGCCGTGAAAATACCTATAGAAGAGCGACAGATCCCCTACAGCTCGACGATGGGCAAGAAGAGGAAGCCTTTCTGTGAGCGTTGGATCATTAATAAGACATAATGCTCTTTTTTGAATGGAGTCCAGAATGCTAAGTGTTGTAGGGGACGCCATTCCCCAGACATGAGAACAATATTCTAAAGAGGGTATGATTTGGGATACATACAGAGTGTACAGATTGGAAGAAGAGAAATATTTTCTGGCTCGGAAGAGGAATACGAATCTTTTTTGAAGCTGCCGAAGCTATGGATAAAATATGTTTGTGCCAGTTGAGGTTATTCTCAAAAGTAACGCCGACTAGATTAAACGACTCTTTGTTCTGCAGAACTTGGCCGCTCATATGTAAGGGATGAGCATTCGCAGACTTTTTTCGCGACAGCGAACATGACTGTGTTTTTGAGGCAATAAACTGAACACGATTTTTGGCGCCCCAATCCAAGATAAGTTTGAGGTCTTGTGAAAGAGATATCTGCATTGACCTGCGCTTGTTTTCAATATCAGAATTACACGGTGGCTTAAGGAATTGAATACTAGAGTGGAGGCTACTATCGTCAGCAAAACTATGAATGGGATTGATTGTGGAGGAGAGAAGATCGTTAATGTGTAGAAGAAACAGCGTGGGTGCCAGCACTGAGCCCTGGGGCACCCCAGCATTAATTTGGTAGAAGCTGGAGGAATGACCATCTACACTAACTGATATACGTCGATTAGAAAGGAAACTGGAAAGCCATCCATTCCCTGTTTTACCCTCGTTGGGTCACTCCAAAGGCAGGTTCTGGTCCAAAGTATGGTGTGCATGATCCCTGTCTTGCTAGTTCATCCGCTTTTTTGTTGCCTTTTATTCCCTTTCTTCAATTATGCTACCTGGCTTAGTGGTTTGATTTTTTTACTATTTGCCATAACTACATACCGGGTGGTGTGTCGCCAAGAGGAACATAGGACATCCCATGTAAATTTTAAGGGGGTCAATTATTGGCTCCCCTGTACATTTTACAGAAGAAATGTAAGATAAATTTTTAGAGACCAATTGGACAAGCCCTCGTAACAAATTTCAAAACATTTTAATAAGCGAATCTTAAATTATTTAATTAAATGTAAATGCAAAATTACTAAAGTTTCGGTTCAGGCAAAACCAAACAGGCACCAGTAAAATGAATATTGTCTCTGACACAAGGAAAAGTGTCAAAACAAGAATAATTCAATCTACCTAAAAGTATCAATAATTAAGTGGCATTGTGCGGAAAACAGTTTTAGAGCAGTATCTAAAATGTTTTCAGTTTATTTCCCCACCAAGCCCATTCCGTTCTTTTCAACTACTAAACATATTGTCAGTAAGTTTGAGTCCAAAGGTACCGTAATAATTGTAAATGTTTAACTTAGGATATCGAAAATAGAGCCGAAGAAAGAGAGAACAGAGATCTTATTATTCTACTGAGTGTGGAGGAAAACAAAATGGTTAGTATCAGGGTTCTTGGGCAAGACGTAAATAAACATCATGCAACGGTATTGCGCACATTGAAAAAACACAAATATTATTCGTATAAATTCGAAAAGCATCAAAAGCTGCAGGAAGCAGATGAAGAGCGAAGAAGGGGATTTTGTTTTGAAATGATGGAAAGAGCAAATAAAGATAGGAATTTTTTAAGAAATATTTGTTTTACCGATGAATGTACATTCACCCTCAACAATAAACCAAATGTTCAGAATTGCCGGTATTGGAGCCAAGAAAATGAACATCGCTTTGTTCATACTCGGACACAATATGCCCAAAAGACAAATGTGTTTGTGGGAATTATCGGACACCATATCATTGGATCTATTTTTATGGAGTATAACTTGACAGCAAAAACCTATTTGGACTTGTTTCAAAATGAAGTTGGACCCGCCTTGGAAGAAGTTGTTCGGGAAGATCAAATGATCTGGTACCAAATGGATGGTTGCCCCGCCCATAATGTCCGTATGGTTAGAGAGTACCTGAAAAATGCTTTTAACGGCAATATTATTGGTCCACGGTACCGGATACTTTGGCCAGCCAGGTCACCTGATCTTTCACCGAATGACTTCTTTTTGTGGGGTAACTTAAAAGTGTCATTTATAAAAGTGTTAAATTTGAGAATGTAAACCAGCAGAAGTCAGTCATTTAGTTGATAGCAAAATAGGCGATTTTTATACATCTCAGAAACTACTTGACATAACTTTTTAAATTGTTTTACAGGTAATAAGAATACTTAAATATATGAATTTGCATACCAAATCTCATACCTTTATGTGAAATGATAACGAAGTTATGATATAGAGAAGTACCCGCTAAAACTTTTCGTGTAATATACACACTGCGTGGGTCAGGCCGGTGCTTGGTAAAGATCAATGTTTTTTTCTTAATTAAGACAAAATTATCTACGCCAGTGATCAGTGTCAAGAACCAAAAAATGTATGGGCATTTTTTACAATAAATTAATTAGAAGTCAATAATTGAAAAATGCTCGTCTTTCCTTACCATTTTAATACTAATTTAAATACAATTGACGGCGTTTGTTTATAATAAGCAAACTTTTGCTTTCTATGTAATTTTTAGTATTTACGAGTATATCTTGAACAACATGTGACAAAAAGTATTTGATTTGAATGACGCCATTTGAATCGATAGTAGCAACTTTGGTAATCCGTTAATCCAAAATCTAACAAAATACACTTAAATACGTACACACCAGTCTTAGAAATACTAACAGCAAGCCCGTACCACGTACCACTTTGACACTCTAACGTTATTTCAAATCTTCAAAGTTATTTTATAAATATTCACCGCTATTGTAGAATGCCTTCTTTAGATAATTTTTTAGTTCATATTTAAATGACGTTAAACATTTTTAAACCATAGTGGTTTCTACCATCCCTCGACCTTTCATCTCTGCTGTAGCGTAAAGCAAAAAAAATCTTTCCTCTAGCATTGTAACTGTGAGAGAGAGATAAAACTCTTCCTACAACAATCCTAAATCATAAACCAGCCATTATCCGTATGCAGCGTCTCTGTACTGCGAAAACCTTAGCCAAATGCAGCGAATATCCCCAACACAAGGCATACGAAAGGTGTGAGTGAAAGTGACCATAGTAAGCCTTAATCAAGACTTCCTCTGTAACAATGTTCTTAAGGTTACGAATAATAAAAGTGCTCTTACTCAACACGCTTGTAAGAAGTTCAGCATGTCTTTCCTAGTCCAAATACACACCCAGGAACTTAACAGAGCTCGTTATTGTCTCCAGTGGTCTAAGAGAAACATTTAATGTTAATTGTTTTACTTATACTCAGACCATTCGAAAGAAACCAGTTCTGGATCTCACATTGCACGTTCTTACCTTGCTGGTCAAGTTGAGCCAAATCATATGTTTTAGCAAGTGCTCTGGTGTCATCAACTCACAGAATAATATATGCACTGTTATCTAATCTATCATAATTGACAGGGACTGCACTGGATGTTGTGCCCTTATAAGTTACGTATTGAAGGCGGTCTGACAAATATGATTCAATAAGTTTGACACTGTTACAACAAAATTTATATTTAGAAAGTTTTGAATCAGCAACTTATGAGACACGCAATCAAAAGCCTTTGTCAAGTCAAAAAAAGGAGGCACGAACGTACATCCTATCCTCAAAACACTTCTGAACATACTCAGTAAAATGATTTATTGCTGCAGTTGTTGACATATTACTTCGTTAAAGTTTACAGTTTTGAAATACAGTTCGAAATAATGTTCCACTTAAGGGTGGATTCATGTTGGTCTCAGAAATAACATATTCAAATTTGAAGAATATTTACCAAAAAATAATTTGGCTTAGAGTTACAGCACTTCAAATTGAGGGTAAAATTATATATCGCTCCGGGCTAAAATCTTTGACGCTTGATTTGTCATTTGGATTATGTAGTATCCATTCGTATCGTAGTTACCATTTGTGAGTATAAAAACTAAAAATGATCCGGATTTGTGATCCGATAAATAGGAATCGATTCCATGAATTCGATTCCTTTTTTCCTCAAAAAAGGAATCGTGATTCGTATTGGTGATTTGATTCCTTTACGAGAGGAATCCAAGCTTTTTTTGAAGCTGATGGGGCTATGGATGAAATATGTTTATGCCAGTTAAGGTTAGTATTGTTACGCCAACGAGAAAACTAACTAAAAAAAATCTGTTCTTTAATTAGCTGTTGGGGCACTAATATATATACCAATATACCAACGTGATCCCTTTCATGTTCTTTTTCTACGGCACTGCGTTTTAAAGTACGTATGATATGCATATTTTTTCGTTGATTTAAAAATTTCCCACAAATGCATAACCTTAAAATTAAAAAACAATTGTTATTTTATGAATATTAAAAAAGAAATCATGATTATTTAGTAAAATTTATTGTTGGTTTAGTACTGCAATAGTACTAATTAGTGTTAGTTTGGCAGAGTTATTGAACCAATCGGAGAAATGAGTGAAACTTCCATTAAGCAATATTTCAAGGGTAAGTGTAGATTTTGTGGTCATTTATTTGATGGAATTATTTTAAAACCATATTCGAGAATAGTTACGATTGGGTATGGCGCTTTGGAAAAGGACCTGGTTTTTTCGGAACAGGTCGGAACAGATGTACAGGGTGTCCCAAATTCAATTTTCATCATTGGGATCTCGGAAACCTGAAGAGATACGAGGTCGATTAAATGAAGGAAAAGTTGCGCAATTTGATGCTTATTAAAATACCAATCTTGAAAAATTTTGAGAACGGAGAAATTTTTTCGAAAAATACCGAAAGTGTGATACTTAATTGGTTTTGATCTAAAAATCTCTTAAAGTACGTAATAAAGAAATTTCAGGCCGTATTTAAAAAAAAAGTTGATGATGGCAGCTCGAAACAAAACTCGCTGTGAAATCTAATAACACTGTCTTGTAGAACAGAAAAAGTAGCAATGAGAATGTAAAAATTATTTTGTTATATCTATTTAGATAAAGTTATAAAAAAATAAAAATAAAATCGCAAATATTCGATTTTTTTCCAAAAATCTTCGAAAATATCTAATTTTTTTAAACTTTTAAGGTACAATTTTGATTAGCAATAAATTTCGCAATTTAGAATTCATTTAATCGACCTTGTATTTCTTTAAGTTTTCGAGATCCTAATGATGAGAATCAAATTTGGGACACCCTGTACATCGATAAGTTTTCCGGCTTCGATTCCGCCAGAGCCTATGTAGCGACCAGAGCGACCGCATCATAAAGGTACGTTTCCTATGGGGCGGCTGACGCACGCGGCTGCCTCGTAGCGTCTGACGCAAACGGCTGACGCCAGTACACCCATTTCCTATGAAGTGTAGACGCGAGTGATCTGTTGTCAAAAAAGTACAGTTTTTTGAAAAAATGTGCGAAAACAAAAAGCATTTTTATTGAAATTACTATTAGAAGAAATTAAGAACGAAGAAATTTTACTGAAAAGCATGTACAAAGAAAATGTACTAGTTTATCCATTATTTAAAACCAGAACTGACAAAGGCTTTTTTAAAACTTTAATAAATAGACATTTATTGAAAGATGAAGAGCAATTAAAGCAATTCTTTGGATTAAATATTGCTCACTTTAATTATATACTGGACGGCGGCTGACGCTTGACTGCCTCGAGAGGGGTAGGGCCGCGGCGTCTGTAGCCGCCAGCGGTTGACGCTCGAAAAGAAACGGATAAATGAATTGTCACATGAGCAGTACTAGGCGTCAGACGCTTTGCGGCTGCCGCGTTCGTCAGCCGCCCCATAGGAAACTCACCTTAAACCTGCTTCGCCGTTCTTTTGATATTCATTTTTGCTTTTTTCAGCTGCCAACTGATTTTTCTTGCTTTTGGCGGCTGGCGGCAGCGAATAGATATAATATAGTCGAGAAGTGTGTTTCCTGTAAAAAATAGTTAGAAGGCTTTGAAAAATACGAGCGTTAGCCAAGGAAGTTTAAAGGTGTATGGAAGCCCAATACTGTAGAACAAAATTATCCAGGCGTGCAGGGCAGCGGGAATAGGGGGGTTGGCCCCGCGGAATTTGCGCAATGAATAGTAGGTCAGGGCCGGATTTCCATAATTCTTTGTTATTATCTATAAAATTGACATCATCAAATGTCAAATTCCAACATTAGATTTTATATCATCTGATATAATATGGAAAGAATAGATGGGCGCCACTTTACTGTTCTATTTAAATGGTCGATATTTTGGAATTTTGTATTTTTACCAAAAATATTTGGAAATAAATAAAAAACGATTTTTTAAATAAATTTCCAACATTGTATGATAGTATTATGTACTTATCACCAATTATGTGATAAAAGAAAGGGCAAATAATGTAAATGAGTTTAATCTAATCCTAAGATTCTGGTTGCACAATAAAAAGTGAAACTTTTATAAGCTTTTTAAAGCATATACTTTTCACTAATAACAAACATTCATGAGACAGAATAACAGTGGTTAAAAATGTTTAGTAACCTTTGGTACCTGAGTACCCATTGTAACAGTATCCGTTAAATATTATGTGTGTACAGTATGTCGAGCTTAAAAAGTTGATAATGCAAGATTAAGAAACCAAAAATCTAATTTATTTTTAAACAAATGGTATTGTCTCGAAAGTTGCCTCCTCTCCGATTTTGATCAAATTTGGTATACGGGGGTTTTTTGGGACGCTGATTACAAATCTGAAAATATCTTTTCGGCAACGTTTCGTTTCCGAGATCTTCATCATCAAAGTTGAAAATTAAACTAACCTCATTTTCACTATATTCTCCCTTCTTTTTGTACACAATTCTTGATTTTTACACTAGTGTAGTGTGGCACACGATATTTTATAAACACCTTTTAAAACCTTGTATTTTTATTTATTTTACATCTTTTTTCCATTAAATTGCGACCTTTTAAGTTCAAAGACAGCAGCCATATTTGCTTAAAAAATAAAAGTGTAAAAAAGGTGTAAAATAAACATAAAAAAAGTTTTTAAAAGGTGTTTGTGAAATATTGTGTGCCAATTTAGTGTAAAAATCAACCATTTTGTGCAAAAAGAAGGAGGAATAGTGTAAATAAGGTTAGTTTGATTTTCAATTTTGATGATGATTATCTCGAAAACGAAACATTGTCAATTTTTTTTTTAGATTTGTAATCAGCGCCCCAAAAAACCGTACCAAAATTGTACTCCCTTTCATTCAATTAGAGGGACCTGTATATATTAAAATTTGCCTGGTCTGCCCAGTAATCAATAATTTTGATCCTTTAAAATAAAAGTACCTTAATGTAAACCTTATTTCTTTTTAATAATCCACAGAAATACACAAACATTGTGGAAATCATCTAAAAGATAGTTAAGCTTACTTTTCTCACTAATATTTCCTATAAAATTTTCATTTTCTATTATTCATAATTGATATATTATTATTTATTCGGTTACCTAACGTTACGTCTTATAAGAAGCACCCTAATTTTAAATATAAAAAATACTTACCTAAAGTTAAAAAAAACGGATATGTTACCCTTGGATTTGCAAGACAAAACCATACAACCTCTAGTCATTTTGTTACGATATTATAAGTAACAAACAATAAACACAAAATTATAGTCACAATTTAATAAACACTAATCACTAAAATAAGAAGGTTTTGATCAATCCAAAAAACGATAAGTGTTGACTAACTTCACACTGATTTATCAGTGTGTAAGTAGGCAACACATTAAATTTTCGTGGAATTTTGTTATTGCGCAGAATCGGCGGGGCCAACTCTGACAGTTATTTTCATACTGGGCTGGACATTTTTTGATCGAATGGGCCATAGCATTGGGCTTCCATACACCTTTAAACTTCCGACGCGGAATACATATCTGAGAAAGGCGTTCTAAAGGATGTTTTCTGTCAATAAAAATTGCAATGATTATTAGCAAAAAAAGAAAAAAAGCCATTTCGATTTTTGATGATAACTTAAAAACCATAAGAGATAGCGGAAATTGCAAAAAAGATCCTTGATCCAGTAAAAAAGGCTTAACTCTTGGAGTTCCATCTCCATTCTTTATAATTTTAATTTACCTAACGCTGAAAATGGTTTCGCGCTCGGCGTCAAAACCGAGTTCGTCACACTAAATAATGTTTTTTAGGGAATTTAATATTAATTGACAAATTTTAAAAAATTATGGTGTATTCAGAACACTTCAAAGAATTTATTCCCGTTGAAAATTTAACTTAAGGTTAGTTTTTCAACAAGTTAGACAATTGTCAAGTAACAAAATTGTTACGAATTTTCGTCCTCATTGTACATTAAAAAAAATGCTTAAATAATTGTTGTATACATTTTTTGCTTTGTGAATCCCTTCTTATATACATACTTCACGAAATAACGCCATAAAAGTTTTAAATAATTTATTCCTTTGTTTCTAATAATTTCATAACTGTGACAAAAAATGAAAAATTAGAGTAATATTGTCAAAGTTATAAAATTATTATAAACAAAGCATTAAATTTTTAAATTTGTTTATGGCGTGATTTTATTACGTATGTATATAAGAAGGGCTCCACGTTGCAAAAAATTTATACGACAATTATTTAAACATGTTTTTTTAAATGTACAATACAAACAAAAGTTCGAAACAATTTCGTTAATTAACAATTGTCTAACTCGTTCAAAAACTAACTTTGAGTTAAATTTTCAAAGGGAATAAATTCTTTGAAGTGTTTTTAACACACCATAATTTTAAAAATTTTTTCAAATAATATTTAATACCCTTAAAATATATTTAGTGTGATGTACTCGGTTTTGACATCGAGCGCGCAACCAAAAATGTCGTGCGGAGGCCCATTTTCAGCGTTAAATTAAAATTATAAATAATTGGAATCAAACGGAGTTAGAACTTTTTTAAAGGAAATTTCCTCCTCTTCAAGCATCTGTTTTGCAAGTTCCGCTATCTCTTATGGTTTTTGAGTTATCATCAAAAATCGAAATGGCTTTTTTTTCATTTGTTGTTAATAACAATTGCAATTTTTATTGTCAAAAAAAAATCCTCACACCTTTCTCAGATTTGCATTCTGCGTCGAATGAGCTATCGCTCATATTTTTCAAAGCCTTTTAACTATTTTACGCAGGAAACACACTTCTCGAGTAGACTAAGCGCATGAAATATGAAAGTTCGACACGAAAAATATTTTAAAAGATGATTTTTGAGCAAAAGTAAAAGGTTTGGGTGTTTTATATTTTATATTCTTTTTCTGTTCTCTAAAAACCAATGGGGGATAGGTAAAAACTAAGCTCATAGTTAAATTAAGCACAATACAGAAGATCAAAAGAACAAATACAAAATATCAGGAATCAACAAAATAATTTAAAATGCAAAAAAGTGTAATTTTAATTTTATTTTTTTAGGAAAAACAATCTTAATAACTGGCGGAACTGGTTTTATCGGAAAAGCTTTATTAGAAAAGTTGCTGAGATCATGTCCCGACTTGGAAAAAGTGTATATTATAATACGACCAAAGAAAGGAAAATCAGCAGAAGAAAGACTCGAACAAATCACATCCTCATGTGTAAGTTGTAAAATAACACTCGCCATTCGCAAACACACTTAAATGTTTTAATATTTTTATCCATGACTAATAAATTATGTATTTGTTTATTATACATAAGTTTACTGAGTAACTATACAAAAGGTTAAACACCTTTGACTTGCAGTGCCATCGTCGAATGATATTCTAATAAGTCCAGTCACTGCTTTGAAGGGTCGATTTGCCGACATTGGCCTTGAATTACATATAAATAGTTTGACGCTGGCATGATTATTTTTGTACAAGGAAACTTTCATAGGAAATATATGTAAAATTAATAATTTAATTTATTTTAAATTTTACGTCAAAATTTATGTTCTCTCTTATGCTTGTTAAATAATATACTAATATTGTTTTAGGTATTTGATGTTCTAAAAAAAAGTCATTCAGAAAACATTAAGAAAATTTTACCCATTAACGGCGATACTACTGAAATAGGATTGGGTATGTTATTTATTTATTATTAGCTATATAATCCGTTCACACAATGTCTTGGTAATGGTAATACATAAATACCACGAAAAATACCTAAATAGTCCAAAAATCCAACAAAGCAACAAAACATCGAAGACCTTAGAAATAACCAACGAACTTAAGGACTAGAAGTAACGCAACGCCAGTTTGTAGGCAGGGTGTTTGGTATAATGATCTGTTTGTTTTTGTTTTCGAAAAACGTAAACAAATTGCCAGATCTCAAAAACCAAAATCAGGAAATTACCTTGATAATGTAATAAAATTATTTAAAAATATTGGTTTTTGTGTAATAATAGGCAACATCGATTTAAATATAAACATTTATTAATATAACAGTTCCAAGCACCGGCAACAAGGTTTCTAGTAGGTTGTATTATGTTATTCAGTGTATTTAATCAATGTTGCCGGTGCAGTGTGTTTACAAGAACTATCCCTCCTTGCCCCCCTGAATATATGAATGCCAAACAAGGTTTGTTTACTTTATTTCTATCCAAGAATTCGTTGGCAATAACGTTATCAGACCTGTAAACTCTATTACCATTTTTAAACGCCATTTTCTCGAAAAGTAGTTAACATAGCTATAGCGTGTGGCACAGGTATTTTCTTAGAATTTCCTGTGGAATATATAATTTTTTAAATATGTTTCATTTAAAATAGCAAAGTTGGTACGACTTCCGGTTAAACCGGAAGTGCGATATAAGTGTTTAAATTTCTAAAATCTGTATCCTATCCAGCCATACATTCCACTAAGGTTTCAAAATCATATGACACTTTTGAAAAAAAATGACATGCTTGCTAGTAATTAAATTTGGTATTTAAATTAATATTTTTTTTGCTTTGGATTGAGTTCTAGTAAAAATTAATATCAACAAGTGTTCTCATAAGTTTCAACCATTTTTTTATGTGCAGGATTGTCTGACGATGATAAACAACGACTGATATCTGAAGTTCAAGTATTTTTCCACGCAGCTGCTTCAGTAAAATTTGATGACTTTCTCAAAGATGCGATATTTACCAACATACGTAGTGCTAGAGA
>JAHBCN010009394.1:0-35284 GCA_019359885.1 Listronotus oregonensis
AACAGGTAAATGATTAAACATTTTTGAGCGTCATAAGATATAGAGGATCTTAATGCTTGAATATATCATTTTTGAAGGACTGTACACATAACACATGAGGTCTGTTCACTATTCAGTGATATTTTACACTATTTTACTCTTTTTGGACCCACCTTGTCCTAAAATACATCTTCCATAAGGGCGATTACGTACAAAAAATAAAATAGTGTACACTATTTCTTAATAACAAACATACCTAGTAAACTTCTAAAAATCAATATCTTTTTAACAAAACGGTAAAAAAATTCAATGCTTTTTAAAAAAAAATTAATACTTCGATTTATATTGCATTACTTTTATGAGATATTTCCGAGACTAATCCATAGCTTTCATAAATGACAGATATCTACAATGTTATTATGCACAATTTGATTGTTAATATCCTTTTCACAGACAATAAAAAATTTATTTTTTTTCAGTTCAATTAAAGCAAAATTTATAGATTTCAAAATGGAAAATTATTTTAATTCCCAAGAGAAAACTTAAAAATATATAAATAAATAAATAATTTATTTATAATTTTTCCTTACCCTGTTAAAGCTGATACAGGCATGACCATACAGTCTCTTTTGCCAATTAAGTGAGCATTTTTATTAAAGATTGGTTTCACTTCTCGAACGCCCATACATTCTGGAAGATCCTGTTTGTTTGCTAATACTAATAATGGAACACCCTGTAGATTTTCATTCGCGATCATTCTATCTAAAAAACGCATAAAATATAATAATATTGTTCATAAAAAAATAAAGATCCCAAAATTATTTATTATTAATTTTCTTGTATCCTAAAATTTTAAATTAAAATATTATTTCTTACCAAAAATTTCTTTTGATTCATCAATTCGATCTCTGTCAGATGAATCAACTATATATATTATGGCATGTGATTCTTCATAGTACTGAAAAAATGTAGTAAACATAAATATAGTTCTATAAAGGAAGCTATCTGAAGAACAAAAAAAAATATCAGTTAGCATGTTTCTAAGAAATTTTGGAAAAAACATTTTTAACATTCAGTTCAAAAAAAGTTATATTTTTAGTTGCTTAACCTAAAAGAAATATAAAAATCTCTAAAAAAAATCAGTGGTGTACATTTTTTCACAATTATTTTCAATAAGGTGTCTTCTAAGACGCCACTGAACTTAACTATACTACAAGGATTTAAGATAATTACAAAAAACCTATTAAAAAAAAAAGTTTAATACCCTGTATCTTAGAAACTAGGTATGCATTTTCGGAGTCATATTAGTATATTTTTTTTAATGAGGAATCACCTTCTAATATTTGGTTATGCATTTTTCGAACATCCTGTATAGTAGGTATTTACCTAGAAGTTATTTAAATTAATTTTTGACCAATAAAATAGAATTCTGTCTAACAGAATCAACTGTTCACAGTATACACAAACTAGACATCAAATACATTCCCTGTTTATTATGTTTATACAAGTGAAAGAAATAAAAGTTTATCTTTCAACAACTTTTACTATTTTAAATAAACAGAAGGAAATTGAATCAGAGGTGAAATCTAATAAAAGATACTTTTATGAAATTAATATAAAAATAGAAAAAAAACTGGCTTCTATTTAGGATAAAAAGATATTTAGATATGCCTAATTTAATTATAATATAATATAAGGAGGCAAAATATCTAAGGAATTTATTAAAAAAAAAAAAAAACTAGTTGTCACTACTGACAAAATTTTAAAAATTAAGGAAGTGCTTCAATCAAGTCTTATAACTGCAATGTCTAGTAAAAAACAGATATTTCTTGGACTTTATTTACCTTATCCCACAGCGACTGAAGTTCACTTTGTCCTCCCAAATCCCAGAAATTGAGACGAACACCTCCTACATCTATTTTTCCTATATTTAGGCCTACAGTAGTGGTTATTTTTGCAGGATTTATTGCTTTATAGTTTTTTGTTAGTTTAGTTTTAGCTGCTTCTAAATATGTCTAAAAAACACCGAAATATTTTGATAACTGGGATTGGATATCTACGAAACAAGAAAACTTGTATCACACGTTTAATTTTTTTTTAAAAAGAAAAAGACTTTTTAAGAAAGTTGCCTTTTATACTAATAGGATGTGTATTTATATCTTTATTAAACAAATTCAGATTAATTATTAAGTTAAGATTCAACAGCTTGCTATACTTACAGTCTTGCCAGCATTGTCCAGCCCTAAAATTAATACACAGTACTCGTCTTTTTGCACCAAATACTTGTAAAAACCATACATAAGTGTGTACATTATTATAATTTAATAGTTTTCCATTGAAAATAAAAAAATATATATAATAAAAGTATAAAATTCTCTCGTGAACAGGTTAGGTTTGTTTATTTTCTGATTGTCAAAGTGACAGTGACAGTGCCACCTAATCGTTTTTGGATCTGAGATCACTGGGACTGGTTATATGACGAGAAAATGTATGGGTTAAAGTGAGTACACAATATAAAAGCAAATAGGAAGTAAATAAAAGGTGTTGCTACTTGTATATCTGGTTGCCTAAACTTAAAGCGGAAAAGTTACCGTATCTCGTCGGAAAATGACCGTGAGAAGCGCCTGTGAGCGTCGAAGGCCTGTATAACATTTTATAGGAGCACAGGTACAGTTATTTTTAGACGATTACACCAATAAGTTGTATAAAAAGTTCTTTGATAAATAAACAATGTAAGAAGGCATTATTAATCAAGTTATGAACCGCTTCATAAGAATTTATGAATGAACTCGAAGTAATGTTTGTTTTTTCAATGTGCGGTGCTTTTAGGAGGTGAATTCTTACGGCCAGAAATAACTTCACCTTTACTTTTCATTCACCTGGAAGTGGTACAAGTTTAAATGTCCTAAATTTGCAATTATGGCCTCGTTAAAAGTTAAGGAAATATTTTGCCTTATTTATTCCGGGCTACTATTTGTAAGTAAATAATTTTTGCTTTGAGAAATTGATTTAATAAAAAGGGTTATTTATTTTAGCTTTCAGGACTGGTACTAATAGGCTTCTCGGCGTATTTACTTTTTAAAATATTTTACCACTACACTTTCATTCCCTCTGCAAGTGTGGGACCATTTTTTGTGATATTTTTGCTCGGGATTGCACATTTACTTCTTTCATGGCTTGGATTTAAGGGACCTACAAGAGAACACAACTTTCATATTGTTTTGGTAAGGCAATCCTTAACCCAGATTATCCTTATCTTTGTCTGATTTAGAGAAAATGCATAAATCACTGTCTTTGTTTTGATGTGAACATAGTAAACAAACAATTTCATTATTTTCTGCTGCAAACATTTTAGGGCACATGATTTAAGTAAGGTCATCTCTTTCTTTTACATTATTAATAGTAGAGTAGGCAAATACTAGGAAGGATTCATAGGTTAAATGTTTTGTTTGTATTGTTGTCTTTATATGTATATTGAATTAATAATAATTAACTATTAAAAAATAGAAAAATATGCTTAGAAAAAAAAACGTCAGTAAAAAAGGACGGTAATTGTCTCGAAAGTTGCCTCCCCTCCGATTTTGACCAAATTTGGTATACGTGTTTTTTGGCGCGGTTTCGAATCTGAAAAATATTTTTGGCGTTAACGTTTCGAGATATTCATCATCAAGTTAAAAATCAAACTAACCTATTTCACTATTCTCTTTCTTTTGCACTAAATTCTTGATTTTACAAAATTGGCAAACAATATTTCACAAACACCTTTAAAAACTTGTTTTTTATTTATTTTACACCTTTTTTCCGTTTAATTGCAAACCTCCACTTTCACACGCCGCAATGTGGCCGCAACCATGTATACACTAGGAATTTTATAAGCCAAGATGGCCACTGCCTTTAAACTTGAAAGTTCGCAATTTAATGAAAAACAAAGGAGTAAAATAAATAAAAATACAAGGTTTTAAAAGGTGTTTATAAAAGATTGTGTGCAACTTTAGTGTAAAAATCAAGAATTGTGTTACAAAAAGAAGGGGGAATATAGTGAAAATTACGTTAGTGTGGTTTTCAACTTTGATGATGAATATCTCAAAAACGAAACGTTGCCGAAAAATATTTTTTCAACTTTCGAGACAATTACCAAAAGGACCTACAAAGAGAAAATATATATTTTAGTTAATATATTATGTTCTTTACATTTTTGAAACTAGTGCTACAACTTGATAAAAATAATTTAAAAATTCTATATAATGTATAAAAAATATAAAATGTGTTTATGTAAAGTTATTTACATCGTTCCAAAAGCCGATCGACTTGATCGGTTCGAGATGATAAAATAAAGATTCATTGCACATCCATAGGCAGCTATATGCTAAAATACGCGTCTGGCTCCCCCCGAGTGGGGTATGACGTATTGAGTGCATGGGTTCTTACGTTAATAAAGTTAATACGCCTGTAAACTTTGACATTTTGTATCTCGTCAACAAAATAAGCGATTGACTATCTCGACATATTAAAAAAACTTCCTTTCAAGTTTTCAAAAAATATTTTCAGTAAAGTTTTTTATCAAAAATTTGCAAATTTATTCAATTTGTTTATAGGAAAAAAGTATGTTTTTAACTTTAAACAATTGCCGAGGGTAAAAAATCCGATTTTTATTTTTAAGAAAGCGTTTAAGAAAAGTTGTAAGTCCAATATTCTAGACTTTATATGCCCAATTTGCAAATTTACCATTTTCTAAATAAAATTAGTATCTTCAGCCGACCAGTATCAGCATGCGAAGCGAGAGAGAAAGGTTATACTCTTGTTTTCTTTCTCTTTCGCACGTTTGTTCTCCTTGCCAGACGGCAAGGCTGCCTCCAGAAGGTATATTCTTGAAGGTAAATACTAGAGATACTTTTGACTGGACTAATAAAAAAGGGTATGTCTGAGCTAACAGCACATTTTTCAACACATCAAAATAAGGACAATGGACAATGGGACAAACCCTTCAGCTGACAACCCACAATACATTTTCAACATGCCTTTTAATTTTCAGTTTATGGTGCTGACATTGATTTTATTAGCGTGCGAATTTGCAGTTGGGATTTGGTCGATAATTTTGTGGGACGAAGTTGACGTTGGGTCAATTGAGCTGATGACGACATCATTCGATGAGCTAATAACCTTGAGTTATTATAGAAAAGATTGGAATAAGTTGCAGAGTCAAGTATGTAGTTACTGACAGCGTTTCTATTTTATTCATGTATAAGGCAGCGTGGCCGAGCGGTCTAAGGCGCTGGTTTTAGGCACCAGTCCGAAAGGGCGTGGGTTCGAATCCCACCGCTGTCAAATACTTTTTTTATTTTATTTTTAAATTATTTTATTATAAATAAGATTCTTTCATTTTTTGTTAATTATGCACAAAATTTAAACGTTTGAAAAATGTTTTTAAATTCGAATTAGTATCAAGTGGATTTAGATGAACCTTGTTTTTAGCTGCATTGCTGTGGTATTGATGGAAAAGAAGACTACATGAAAAAGTCTGATGCCTATCCCACATCTTGTTTTATGGTAGATGAGAGAGACACTAACAACACTGTGATTTATCCGGTGGGATGTAAAAAACCACTAATAAAATATGTTAAAAGGATTTTAATAGATGGCGCAATTATCGGGTTTTTCTGTGCTGTTTTTCAGGTAAGTAAAGCTGTTTTTGCTATATGTTTTCTTTTTGCACAGCAGTTTTTCTTTTCTGGAAGAAGAATACGACAGCCGCTACTTTTTTTGCAGCTTCCCGGCCAGTATTATTGATGTCATTTGCCTGAGTTTTTGGAATATAACGAAACAAAACTTATTAAGAACCCGTTTATAATGAAATTGTATAAGGTTTCCAGATTTTGTATGTTATAAGAAGAATATCTCCCTTATTTATAGGGATAGAGGGTTGCGTTTTGCGTAATACCATACTCCTTTTTTTGCGAGAAAAAAGATGCGATAAAGTAAAGTTTTATGGCTCTCTTAGTTTTAGAGATACAGGGTAAAATTGCAAAACTTAAATTTTTAATACGGGCCGCATCTCGGCTACCATGTCTCCTATTAAAAAAAGAAAAAATAAATTATTATAGATTTTTTTACATAAAATCCAGTGGTATAATCGGTTATTATCTGAATTTTGTATTTTTCGAGATATAAATTAAAGTTAGTATATAGTTTTACATATTTTTAATAAGCAGGTTTTAAGCTTTTCAAATACATACATAACTGTCCAACTTCTTTGTAAAATAAGTCAATAAGGTGTACTTTTCATGAATTTCACTCATTGCTTTATAGTACGCTATGACAGAATTAAGAAATATATGCGATTTTTAAAATTTTGTATTAAAATTTAAGATTTAAAAAAAATTGTAAACATTTTTGGAATAAAAAAAATATATTTTTTTAATGTTTCATAATAATTTTTAAATGTAGCTGTGTGTGTTGTTTAATATTAACTCTTATTGTAAAAAAGATAATTTTTGTTTGTTTATTTTCTTTTCTACCATGGCCTACTATGAAATAATACGTACATTTATGAAAATTAAACGTTATTGACTTATTTTGCAAAAAAATGGAGAGTTATATACATATTGGAAAAATATACAATGTGCCTAAAAAAATATACAGGATTCTTTTAAAAATACGTAATCCAGAAAATGACAGACTACACCATTGGATTCTACGTAAAAAATCTCTAACAAGCCTTTTTTTTTCATAGTATGTACAGGGTGTCCCAAATTTGAGCCTCATCACTGGAATCTCGGAAACTTAAAGAGATACTAGGTCGGTTAAATGGAGACAAAGAAGCGTGACAAACGTTTGTCTCGTCTCGTCTCGTTTTGTCTCGTTTGTCTCGAGTTGTTTTGGTTTTTTTCCATTAAATTAATTTCAATATACAGTGCAGTAGTAATGTATAGGATAATTTTAATAAAAATAAGATCGGAAGTTTTATAAAAATGCTTGGACCCGTCGACTTTATTTTTAGGTACATGTTACACATTTTTTAAACTAATTTTTATGTCTGCACAGGGCACAAGATGGTGATAAAAAGACATATTGTTTAAATGGAACACACATATTTTATCATTACATTATTAATTCTAATGTTTAATTCTAAAAATGTTTATTCTCATTTTTTTTACCAATTTTTAACTTTTTCCATAATAATTAAGTATACCCAAACTATCCTAAATGGCAATATTCTTATACATACGTAACTTTCTGGGTATAGAATGTAAAGTAGGTATAGGAATTTCTAGAATTAAATAAATATAATCCAAAACTGTAAAGATATGAGTAGGTATAGGTATTCTATTTTAAATTTTAAAAAAATATTTTTGTAGCACCCTAACACTTTATGAATGTGTCCTGTCTAATTCAAAATATCGTTAAAATTTAACATACTATTTAACCATATACCTAATACTTACATAAGCACATTGTTGACTCACCCTGTACACTATATACCTACAAACTAATTGCAAAATCTGCTGCAAGCAATATGTATTTTAAGGAGGATGCATTGTTTTCAGTTTAAATTAAAACTTTTTAAAACATAATAGCGGCAAAAAGTAACAGAAAAACATTCAAAAACAACCCTCTGCATAGGCATCAAAAAGTGCCGCCGCGCCGCCTGTATACTTTGCCGACACACCGTTTTATTCGGGATGCGGCAATAGTTCTTGCATGTTTTTTACTATTTAATGATCTATAGAGCGGTTGCCTTTTTAAAATGTTTTGACATTTTTCCTTAGTTCATTCTTGTGTTTAAAGCTTGTAAGAAGTAAGAAGATGAATTAATATTTTTTAAAAATGGAACACCCTGTATAAATGCTTATATTTTTTTATAACACGCCTTGTAAAGAAAAGTTGACGTGATTGAGCTTTTCTTAAAATTGGTAGTTGTCTCGAAAAATTGGTGATTTTAGACTTTACGGACACCCACAATATGCAACTAAAAATAAAATAATGAAGCTAATAATTTGTTTTTTATTTAAAATAAAAATATAGAACATATAAGTGACATAAAAATGTCCACAAAATAGAAAAAAAATCTAAAAATAATGAAACATAAGTCATAAACTCTATTACAAAACCCAGGTAAAATGTTTTCTAGAATTTTTCTTATAATTATACAGGGTGTTTGAGCAATAGTTTTAAAATCTTTAACAGCAGTTGGATCTTGCAAAAAAAGTCTCTATAAACATAAGTTCGGATATGCATCGTTTCGAAATTGGAAATACGCAGGGTCCTAAAGTTAAAAAGAAGCTTTTATTGTACATAATTTTTTAAAACAATTATTTTGATAAAACAACTTAAAAAACAACTTTTTCGTTATTTAAGTTTTTTTCGAGAGACAAATTAAAACTTACTTTTTAAAAGAATCGGTTCAAAGCAAAATTAAAAAAAAATCAGGAGACAAAATAGTTGTATTTTAAGTTGTTTTATCTGGGGTAATACCACGAGTGCTTAAAAATTACCGAACATTTTTTACGATAGCGTGTTTTTTTTATAACTTCACGAGTCTGAGGGACGAGTGAAATTTTTAAAGAATACACGCATGAGTAAAAAAATGTCTGGTTAATTTTAAAGCACGAGCGGTATTTAGGGGAATATTTCACGAATCAAAAACGTAGATAAAGTTTATTAACTTAAAATTAAATATTAATTTAACAAACCGTCATTATTATTTAAAAATTTCGTATTGTCAATTTGACAGTAAGTGGAAAAATCACGTTGCCTAGACGACGTGGAATTTCCGCTGTAATTTTTCCATAATACCACTTCCTTATGGGAAAATATGTACATGAGTGAAATATTCAAAATAATTAAAAAATTATAAAACCACAGGGTGATATACTTTTTAAAGCAATTAATTTTAGCTTCTTTTTTAACACCCTGTATTTCTGAAACGATGCATTTCTTGACCTATGTTTATAGAAACTTATTTTTGCAAGATCCAACTGCTGTCGAAGTTTGTAACACTAAATCTTAAACAACCTGTATAATTCTAAAGAACTAGAAATATATTGTTAGTTTTAGTCATTAAAATTTTTCGAGATGTCTCGTCTCGTCTCGTCTCGACCTTGTCTCGAAGGATTTTATCTCGTCTCGTCTCGTCTCGAAATTCGAGACAAAATGCTCTCGAGACGAGACAAAATGACTTCGAGACGAGACGGGACGTCTCGTATCTCGTGTCTTGCGGCAACCCTAAAAAAATCATATTACTGGTAATTTTCATAAAAAATCATGTGTTAGAGGGAGACACATAATAGTTTTTTGATAGGAAAACATTAAAACGATTTTTCCGAATAAGTACTGGGTGCCTATAAGCTCTTAAAATCCGTAATAAAAAAATCCAGGACCGTATTAAAAAAAAAAACAAAGTTGATGATGGCAGTTTAATGACGAAACGTCGGTGTGTAAATCTAATAATACTGTCTTAAAAAACAGAAAAAGTAGCAATAAAAATGAAAAATTATTTTGTTATATCTATTCAAATAGAGTCATAAAAAAATAAAAATAAAATCGCGAATATTCGGTTAAAAAAAAAGTATTTGAATTGCTTAAACTTTTAAGGTGGCATTTTAATCAGCATCAAATTGCGCAACTTTGTCTTCATTTAATCGATTTCGTATCTCTTCAAGTTTCCGAGATCCCAATGATGAGGCTCGGATTTGGGACACCCTGTACATGGAAGCCGAGATACGGCCGGTGCCTAAATATGTAACTTTTTCTATTTTCCCTGTATCTTAATCTTAAAACTTCTAAATATATTTTTAGGGTATCGGAATTTTCGCATTTTACACATTCTTCAAAACACTGAGAGAAGAAAGGACTGACCGAATAGCAAGACGAGCAGCTATGCAGAGGGAAATGGCCAATGCTAATGCCGGCCAGCCCCAAGTGCCGATCCAAAGCCACGTCCAAAGCCCTCTGATGTCTGCCGGCCCTCAGCCAAAAAATGGGGATACCAACAATGGTGAGAATAGTCCACCGCCGATTGGTGGTGGTACTTCACCACCCACAACGCCGCCTGTTAGTGCACCAAGTTAGTTTTTCTTAGATGGGTTATATCGCCAAAGCCAATGTTACAATTTATTTTTCTACTCCTATATTAGTAAGAACCTAATTACACACCGTCTACTTTATCAGTAAATCTCTAATTACAAACACTATACTGTAAGAAGCCAAACTGTGTAGGCAGTTACGTAATATATATATTACGTAACAGTTCCACAATCGCATTAGCCGCGAGCCCCCAAAATCTTGAAAACTTTCATGATTTTACATAAAGCTGGCTATGAAACAAATAGCATCGCCTTGACAACGCAAATGTTTGATTATTATTTGTATTGTTGCTTAAAGTTTACATAATCTTCGCTTTTATTTATAAAAAAACTAAACATAAAGTCGTAGAAAAGTATAGTACACAACTCGAGTGGTAAGTTTCATTGCACACTTCTGAATTACGGTACTCGCCACTCGTCCCGTAATTTCAAAAATCGTGTAGTATCGGGCTTTTACCACTCTCGGTATGTAATATACTATTACAGGAATCAATTTATAATTTTAAAGGTTTTTTACATGTATACAATATATTTGGGGTTTGACTACAACTACAACACTTCAACAGCTTCAACTGACAAATCGGGACATACGACAAAGTTTGATGTTTGTAAATAACGACCAATGCCAAGGAATAAATACTTACTTACCTAAGCAACGTGGATATTAATGTTTGAAATCATTTAACACGACCTTCACCCATCTGCCAACTGATAAAATTTATTTTTATCAAATATGCCAACCAGATAAATAAACATTTAAATAATTTCTGTAATTTTAAATTTATAAAGGCTTTATTAATGAAATTAAAGAAAAATGTAGTGGTATATTATTACACTCATGTAGAATAAAAAAAATACAATATTTAGGTAACCCATTCGCGATATTTTTATTTATGTACCTACATATTAATAAAAATATCGCGAATGGGTTAAAAAAATGATGTAAGTTTGGCAAAGTTAAGTCCCGTTAGCTATGGTTCGTCTTGGAAACCAAACAAACATAATTATGGGTTATAAGAACAGATTTTAAATTCAAATAACTTGCAACTCGTTTATCCGAACATAGATAAGTTATATATACAGTATAGCGCACCGTACTGCGAACATAGGAGGCTCCTGGGCGATTTTGGATGTACCCAATTCTAAAATACCAATAATAATTTCGTGGCTTGTATTTCAATTTCCGTCTCGTTTCCTCACGTGGTTCATTTTTGGTTGGGACTGGTGGGGAGTGCGGTGATAAATTCGGAAGAATTATCTGCCCAGTTTAGTTCTGTACACTAGCGGATGCGGAGAGCTCGCGAAAAGTATTCCCAAACACGAACGATTTACGACATCAGTCGAAGTCGGCCGAAGGTATTGATGGGAGAGGAATGGTTTTATTTTCAATTTGTAGGTATACTTTTGGGGATTTATATCTCGCCTAAAATATAATTGGGAAAATAAAAAACCGCTTTACTAACTAGAACTAACCATGACCGCCCCCTCTGGCCCCACGAGAATCAGCCAGAAAGGGCGATCATGGTTAGTTCTGGTTAGATAAAGGGGCTTTTTATTTTCTCCAATTATATTTCAGACGTGATAAAAGTGTACTTTTTTGTCAATTTGGCATGTTTTTATACGATTTCTGTGGGGTGGGTATAACAAAAAAGGTCCAGTAATTTACATTACACACTAGTGCCTAAAGTGAACACCGTATAATTCAAACATTTTTTGCCAAATTATTATTATAATTATTTTATTATCAAACATAGTTTATGACCAAGGGTGGTAATTAAGTTTATTACCCTTGGTTTATGACACTCGCTTTATTAATATGCTTATTGGATATATTTAGGTTTTTAATTTCTGATATAAGTATATTTTATGAAAAATCGATCCCAAATAAAAAATTGAATAAGTTATATAGCGAAGCGGTCCGTGCGTAAAAAAGACTAAATTAACACACTTTTTGCATAAATAACTAGTTTTAATAATATTTTTTATTGGTGATGATTTGATAAAAGATGCACTCATTTAATTTTCTTATTTATTTATTTTTTTAACGAACACTGTAATACATTATTAATTGTTTGGGATTTTTCTATAATCTAACGTAATAAACAATATTGAGACGCCCGTTAGTAGGCAACTAACTACACAACAACAATCGCGCCAAGGCATTCGTGTCGAGTTCGGGACTTCTCGCGTCTAGGAATACTTTTCGCGAGCTCTCCGCATCCGCTAGTTGTTCTGTACTACGTTTTTATTTTTAGTAAGAGGATGCAGTGTTTATAGGCAAGTAGCAGGAGCTAGCTAGCGTCAACCGACTTCGATCGGATTTCTTATCATCCATAAATTTAAAATTAGTTGCTTACGGGACCGCAACGTTTGCTATGGTCTTAAGAACCAAACAGTTTTTCCTAATAAAATAATATAATTTTCTCAAATAAATAATGGAACGTAGAAGATATTCTTAAAAAAATAAATTAATGTGCATTCACAGAAAAAAAAAAAAGAAAAACTCTTTGAAGTTATCGAAGATGCTCAAATAAATCACCTTTTGAGCCAAATAATAACCAAGATTGTCATAAAACGCCTTCTGACATTTTTTTAAGAAATGCTGAGGGTAATAATCCTAAAAGAATTTTCAATTTATAATTGCAATTCTTGTAGATTATTAGCCCTATTCTCCTGAAACCATAAATTTGTGATTTTACGTGACCCAAGAAAAAAATCATTGTTATTTTCCATTTCCATTACAGTTTCAAAAAATTGCATTCGTCTAAAATGATCATCAGAGAAAATTTCATAGGTTTTTCTTACTTTGTAGGATCGGTATCCTTTTTTTCTCAGCACTCTACCCACTGATCTTCTGCTCAAATTAACCTTTTTTTGGGAATTGTATTAATGAAAATTGTAGGATTTTTAATAACACTTGCCACTACCAAAATTTTCCCTTCATTTTCCTTTCGTTGTTTTCTTCTGGGACACTATCGTTTGTGTTTTGGAGATAAAAAAAAAATGTCGGGAAGGTTTTTAATGACTCGGTGAATAGTGGAAATCGTGGGAGTCGGCCTGGTTGGAAATAAATTAATAAATATCCCAACTCCCCAACAGGATTTTCACGGTGATAATTTAATAATTTTAATTTTCTTCCAGTTCGTAAACATCCATTATTAATAATTATTTTTTATTAAAAACTTGTTGGTCGCAAATAATCGACACAGTAAAACTTTAGCTGTCGAGCGTTCGATAGTAAAGAATTATTTCAGGAATAAACGTATTGAGTTGATCGCTTTGCGGCCGACCCCGCGTCTTATGAATTTGTTTACCGAAAATTATTGATCGATAAGCAATGCGTGCGGCGTTTTTTGGTACATACAAAAAGCTCCAGGATTGTCCTATGTTCGCAGTCCTCTTGCGCTTTACTGTATATATATATATATATATATATATATATATATATATATATATATTAAAATATATATATATATATATTTTTATATATAAAATATATATATATATATATATATATATTTTATATATATATATATATATATTTATATATATAAAATATATATATATATATATATATATATATATATATATATATATATATATATATATATATATATATATATATATATATATATATATATATATATATATATATATATATATATATATAATATATATATATATATATATATATATATATATATATATATATATATATATATTTAAAAGAAAATTAGAAATTTGAATTTTTAAAATAACATTTTCTTAAAATTTGTCATTGTTTTTTAGTAATATGGGCCAAATTTTGGGACCCAAAAAAATTATTAAGTCCAGTGGCATGGCAATGTATGTCACTGATTTTTATATATTTTTTTAGATTGCAAATTTTCGTCTCTTGATATTTTTTTCCTATCTTGCTTCGAATTCAAAAAAAAAAAGAAAAATCAATTAATTGTAAGTCTCTGAACCCCAATAATAGCTAATTTGAGTTGCAAATAGAACTAGAGACTTACAATAAATTGGTTTTAATTTTTTTTCTCGGAAACGAAGATGGGAAAAGATATCAAGAGACAAAAAGGTTGTATTTTCAGTTGCTTCATAAAAAAATATAAAAATTCACAATTTTTTCGAAAAGGTGTCCTACTGGACTTAATAATTTTAATTTAAGCAGGCCTAAATTGGGCCCTTTTTAATAGAAATTACACTAACAAATTAAAAATTGGTTTCGGGGTATTTAAAAAAATAAAAAAAAAAACCTTTTTTAATATTTTTTAATGGAAAATCACAATTGACCATGCATTTTTCAAACACCCTATGTATTATTATTACGATCGCCAAAAATATAAATAATTATGATCATTAGTCTAATTAAAAAAATATATTAATATAGGGATTTTACAAAAAAATGTTTTTGATACATGTTGCCAAATCAGTGCTTAGGCACTGTATCAAAACAAAGTATTATCTAATTACAATTTTTTCTGCTTACCAGGTAATGTAATGCTAATCCACTGACAGCTGTCTACAAAATTAGCATTGGTGGGCATGAGTGTCATATAAATTATATTAATATTTCTACTTATATATGTATAATTACAAGCATCAAACACGAAATAATGACCCATTTCCAAAAATTATATCATTTTTCATCAAAATTTAGAGTTAAGTTTTGCCAAAAATTTCACTAAAATAATTGGACGTGTAAAATGGCTCTAAGACATAATTTTACGTATGTTCTTTAAGTTGTTTTATTTGAAAAATCACACATTTTTATGTTTTAAAGTTTATTTTTTAACTTTTACAGAGAAAAGATCTTTAATTTGCGAAGAATCTCAGGAAATAGGACCAAACGCATTTTTCTGAACCATCTATACATATACATACCCACATTCATTTTATAAAATCAATAATATTTTTTACTTTTTGAATCTCCGTTTTATTTAAATGTCCTTTTCATTTTGGAAGAATGAAAATGCTCGAAAATTTATTCTATCTACAAAATCGTAGCCTATTACAACCCCTATAGATACAGACGTCAATTCTCAAGAATCTTATAATTTTTAAAATTAGCTCAATGATGTTTTGACATTCATTTGACGACAAACGATTTACAGCATTGCAAAATGTCCAAAAACATTGTCATGTAGATACCGTTAATATCACAGTCATCGGCGGATATTTCCATTTTTTCTTTGCTAAAAAGGTCTTCTCAAAATTTTTATTTGCAACATTGGGGCTTTCTTAATATGCATTTGGTAAAAAAATCAGGAAATGTCGCTTTACTTTTAAACCATATTTTTTTAAAATTTTTTCATATATTTATAAAGCTTTTTATAGTTTTTTTTTTTAATATTTTTAATAATTTTGAGAAAGTTTTCAAAAAAGCATTTAAACTTAGGTTCATTAAAAATATATATGTTAAAAGCTTTGTTAAAATAACGAATTTAAATGCGGACACGTTTTGAAGAAATTCGTCATTTTTGCATCTAATTAATGGAAAATCGGTCCATAAATTTTGCTTCGCGTCCATGATATTTTTCTCAAGGGTGCTTGAAGCCTGCAGCTCCTACGTCGTCGGCGCCCATAGTTGCATACCCCCCTTTAGTGTAAAATATTTTTTTTGTAATCTAGGGACACCAAAAGGCATACATTTTCTGGTCGCGATTATATGATACTTTCATAGGGAGGGAAGTAAAAAGTATTAAGTTTCATTCATCGTCCAAAATATCACTGCAAAATACTTAACTGCGATTTTGAAAAAAACCACACATCGGACAGCGCTGCGCCTGCCTTTACCCTGTTTAAATAACATGTTATAGATAATCATTTTGCCGAAGATCAGATTTTCAACTTTAAAAGGATCCATGTTTTGAATTTAAAAAAATAACGGTTCTTCCCAACTTTTCTCTGCGAAAAATGCATGCAATAAAAATAAGCCAAAAACCATTCTTTACAAAAGTTCTAAATAATATGTGATTTAATTACAATTAAATTTAAAATTTTCACTCCAAAGTAAAAAAAGTTATTTTCGACAGTTTTTCTCACATAAAAACCAACTTTACTAAGGTTTTTGGTATTTTAGGTTTTATGCACTTTTTTTAAGATGGTACTGGTTGTTTACTATTGTCTTAATTACCAAAAAAATCTCTATAAACTGTGCTAATATCTGTTACCAGATGAATTATATTTACTGTCCCCAACATAATAGCATCATTTAATTTGGTTATTTCTGATTTTTGGAAAGATAATACTACTAGAATGATGGATTAAATGGGGGTTTAATCAGTTCGAGATTATGTTCAAATGCGAATAAAATTAGTGTAACCTCTGCCCCAGCGAAACAAACTGGTTCAATGTCTGTCGCTTGTACCTTAGTGGAGCACGAAGTAGCGAAAGCTGGGTAAACGGTATGTGTATTTTCTAGCCGCGTTTCATCACGCTAATAGGTCTGCCGGCAACACTGCTTAATTGTTCAAGATAGCGCGAAGATCTTCGATGACATCGGCTCGTTACCAAAGTCCATTAGGGGTATCAAAAATATGCATTGAATGGTTCATCTTATCCGTAGTAGTATTATCTTTGGTTTGGTTATTTTGATGCACATTTTTTGTAATTAGTTCCGAATAGTTTAACTTTAAGAATTTGATAACAGATCTATTTTTTTTGGGAAGATACCAATTAATATGATAACTAAAGAGTGATGACTCATTCATACACTATTTAGTGTGTATAATTTAACAAATACATATTTGTTTTTATTTTGTTATAAGTGTTTCAGAAAAGTGCATTTTATAATTCTTTAATATTAAAATATAAGTTTTTAAAAATGTATTTTACAATTAGCTTCTTTATTGTGCCTTTAGATGTAATAAGTCTTTCCTATAATGCTTTTATAATGGATATATTTTGATATAATTTTACCAGCATTTTTTGGAGTTTTTAAGATCTAAAATAGTAAGTTATGTTTTATATTTTACCTATTATTAAGATAAGACACGTGTATATTTTACAGGGTCACCTAACAAGGACTGAACAGGACCATATTAGTGGTTTTCCTGGTATTAAAAAACAATGTGACGTAGCTGTCTTGCGTATTTTTTTTCTGTACCATCCTACGACATAAAATATTGTATATAAATTTGTTTTTAAAAGCATCTTATTTTTACTTTAAGTTTCAATAAAAAGTATTTTGTATTCATTTTTAGTAACAACAGAATTAAATTATATGGTTTAGTTTTACATGCAATGAAGCTAGACTTTGACATAATATTTATTTTTTTAAACTGTCATTGCAGACATTCATTGTTAAATTTTTCTCTTTTTTAATTTAAATCGCGAATTTCTTATATGAATTCAATTCATTCTGTTGTTACTAAATATAAATACAAAATCCATTTTATTAAAAGGTCTAGAAAAAAAGATGCTTTCAAAAAAAGAATCAATAATTAAGATGTAGAAAATGTTACTTTAATGTCGATTTTTTTTTGTTTCAAATAATGTTTTTTTTTTTAAGTTTTCCACGGAAAAAAAATACACAAGAAAGCTTTTTTATATATATTTTTTTAATACGTGAAAAGCCAGAGATATAGACCTGTTTGGATCTCATAGATGACCCCTGTGTCTAGTTGGCACAACAAAACGTTATACAATGTTTTTACTTTTATTGTTTGTATAATTTTTTTTATATATTTATTTTGTATTTTTATTATTTTTTATTTAATATGGTTTTAATTAAAATGTCGAACTATACAATTCTGTAAAATTATTACATGATATATTAAATGGTTTAGACTGATTTATTGAAAGTGTTTTTTTTTTAAATAAAATAAATATTAAAGCTCGTAATTATTGAATGTAAAAAAATATTGGGCGTAAAGCTACATTCCTTAAATTATTATTTTTTAAATACTATTTACCCTATTGTTAAAACTTATTAAAGCTAACATTTTATTACACTTAATTACAATTCACTCATTGGAATTCTATCTTGCTCGAATGGCAGTAAAGCTTTCTGGTCCTCTGCCAAAAATATTAGTCAAAACTTTTACACAAATTCTTTTTCACCCCTAATCTCTGAAGATGGAATTGTCTCTACCTCCAAAGGAAAAGCCGAACTATTTGCCAAACAATTTGCTGCCAATTGTACGCTTGATCCTCCTATTAATCTTCCTCTTCCAACAGTTGTCCCTGTTTCTCATAAAATGTCCGATATAATTTTTAAAGTCAAACAGATCAAGCGTATTCTTTCTTCTCTTAATACTAAAAAATCGTCTGGGCTGGATGGCATACCAGCAATCGTCTTAAAAAAATGTGCTCCCGAGCTTGCACCCATCCTAACTCGCCTCTTTCGAATCTCTTACGACACGGGCATTTTCCCGGAGAGTTGGAAAGCTGCGCGTGTGCAACCTGTCCCCAAAAAGGATCCAAAACTCTCCCTTCCAACTATAGACCTATATCTCTTCTTTCAGTTGTTTGCAAAGTAATGGAAAAATTCATTAATTCCCAAATCTGTATCTGGAAAAACATAAGATCTTACATGATAGACAATATGGATTCCGTCACAGTAGATCCACAGCTGATCTTCTTTCCTTTGTATCACACAACTGGAACAAGTCCCTTGAGTTTCTTGGTGAATCCCAGATCGTTGCTCTTGACATATCCAAAGCTTTCGATCAGGTCTGGCATGATGGGCTTCTTAACAAACTTCCTTCTTACGGTCTTCCACCTAAGCTTTGCTCTTGGCTTTCCAGTTTCCTTTCTAATCGACGTTTATCAGTTAGTGTAAATGGTCATTCCTCCAGTTTCTACCAAATTAATGCCGGGGTGCCCCAGGGCTCAGTGCTGGCACCCACGCTGCTTCTTCTACACATTAACGATCTTCTCTCTTCCACAATCAATCCCATTCATAGTTTTGCTGACGATAGTACCCTCCACTCTAGTATTCAATTTCTTAAGCCACCGTGTGATTCTGATTTGGAAAACAAGCGCAGGTCAATGCAGATATCTCTTTCACAAGACCTCAAACTTATTCTGGAGTGGGGCGCTAAAAATCTTGTTCAGTTTAATGCTTCGAAAACACAGTCATGTTCTGCTGTCGCGAAAAAGTCTGCAAATGCTCATCCCTTACATATAAGCGGCCAAGTTCTGCAGAACAAAGAGTCGTTTAATCTTGTCGGCGTTACTTTTGAGAATAACCTTAAGTGGCACAAACACATTACATCCATAGCCTCGGCAGCTTTAAAAAGCTTGGATTCCTCTTCCGAGCCAGAAAATATTTCTCTTCCCAATCTGTACACTCTGTATGTATCCCAAATTAGACCCTCTCTCGCTAAAGGCCCAACACTTAGCATTTGACTCCATTCAAAGAAGAGCCGTTCGTCTTATTAATGATCCACCGCTCACAGAAAGGCTTCCTCCTTTTCCCACCGTCGAGCTGTAGGGGGTCTGTCGCTCTTCTATAGTATTTTCACGGCTTCTGCTCAGAGGAATTGGCCAGTATAATTCCTTCTCTGGCAGCTCCCAACAGCAACCCGTAGTGCAACTTTTATGCATCCTTTTACAGTTCAGTTAGAGAGGCCCCGAACTTCCCGATTTCTTCGTTCCTTTATCCCTACAGTGTCAAGACTGTGGAATCTGCTGCCCGCAGAAGCTTTTCCTTCTCCTCCCAATCTCCAAATATTTAAGTCCCGTGTGAACAAACTCCTTCTCACCACCCTTAAGGCACCCACGGTACGTTAGTACTTAGGCATCAGCCTTCGTGGACTGTCCCAAGATAAAAAAAAATACTATAACATACGACTTATCCAAACTTTTAAAAATTAAGTCTTTTAAGTAAGTGCCATTAACTTTAATGCACTTTCCAAGATTTTACAAGAAATAATTCATGACACGATGATGGAAAACCTGATCTATTCACCGGACCTCTTCAGCAATTCGGAATTTCAAATCTTGGATGTTTTCTGGACGAGTTGCAAAAACCTTTGACTTTAAATAGCCCCACAGAAAAAAGTCTGGTGCAGTTAAGTCCGGGGACCTTAAAAGCCAATTTAAATCTTCAAATAGTGAAAAAAGTCGGCCATTAAACACTTCTCGCAGAACTCTCTTCGAGTTTTTAGGGGTATGTATTGTCGCTTCATCTTCTTCTATTAAGTTACTCTTTATGTTTTCACGGAAAAAAATCGTTATTGAACTGAATAATCCATGAGAATTAAAACTAAACATTAAATTATGTGTTCAAACCTAGTGATGCTTTATTAGAAAAATGACCTTTTTCTACTACTGTATAAATAAGAAAACTTTGTGGTCCTAGCAACGCGAAGAGAACCTTCGTGTTATCTGGTTGCTAAGCGTTGCTAGCTACGAAAGTAATATTTTCAGCGCCTGGACAAAAAAGTAAGAGTAAAAAAAGAAAATATGCTTGTGGGAAATATTAGGATTTATTTATAAAAAGTAACTAATTTATGACAAAATATTTTAAAAAACTAGGTTAGGTATTAACATTAAAAGTAATTGTGCAATTTGAGCAATTAGCAAAAGAAATTGGAGGAATAATACTTGAATTAACAGTTTTTAAATTTGTTGTTGGGGTATCGTTATTACCTTTAACTACGTTAATATTCATATTTTTCACTGTTACTTCATTAGAGGAAATATTGGTAGGAATTTCGTGTAAAATCTTCTTTGAAATTTCCACCTATTACTATAGGATTCAGCAATATATCCTCCGCAACAGAAGAAGACTTCCAACCTCCATGCCTTTTAAGTCCAAAATATCGACATCCGAAGCATTGAGCAAGGAACGTAGTTGACGTTCTTCTAAAAGAATGGCCAGTGTATCTACTGATGTCTTCAAGCTTCAAAAACTTCGCAATTTCTTTAGGTACATTTGAAATAGTGTGCTTTCCAATTACTTGATTAACACATTTACCTCTTTCATAACGATACAATAAACGCTCATCTAGAGCATTCCTTGGTCTCAGCTTAATATATTCCTGTAGAAATCTGACATAAGGAACTGAGCCTTCATCGTTGGTTACTACAAAGTTTCTTTTAACTTTATTTTTAGACTCCACTATTTTTACTATAGCCACGTCATTTCTTATTTCTACATCACTTAGCTTCATTCTGTATATTTCGTCTGTCCGGCATGCCCCAGCCACTCCCATAATGGCTATTACTTTCATTGCTAAGTAACTTTGATCAGGTGCGTTTAGAAAAAAAATTATGATTTCTTCTTTTTTAAACATTTTTGACTTTTTTGCCTCATAACCATCGTTTTTCCTTTTAATAAAAGCAACTAGTTTCTTGAACTCCGAAATATCTTGATTTTTGTTTACGGAAATTGTTAACTTGAGCATGGAATATACAGATCAGAGGGTTGGTGGTGATAAAGACTCGGATTTTTCTTGAAAATACGCCAACATCACATTCTCGTCAATCCGCCCCACATTTTTTGTAGCAAGCCATTCAGAAAACGATTTATATGTTTGATGGTACCTCTTTAGATTTGTCTGGCAGAAGTGAGGCACACGCAAGGTCAGCTGCCTTTGGATGCCATTTTCATATTCACTTAACATTTTAAAATGGGAATGGATTTATATTAAATTAACAATAATTCAAAATCTGACAAGTGCTGATGACAGACAATGTCAACAATAAATGTGTTCCTAGGGATTAATTTTTAACAGATAAAATTTCAAAATCTCTGATATTTCTATTAAAACATGATGTTAATGATTATTAAATTATGCGATACATAGAACAGTAGCAGAAAAAATATAATACATTACACGATGCGAAAGGCCTTTCAAGTGTTCGGAGGTTTTAAATAGCCTCGGCTTCGCCTCGGCCATTTAAAAACCACCTCACACCAAAAAGTAAACTTTCGCATCTTGTAATGTAAATAACTATTTACGAAAATAAACTTTTCCTAGTTTTGTGACAGGTGCCTACTCGATTAAAAATATGTTGATTCAAATTCCAAAGGCCATAGAAGATAATAATATAAAAAAAACGTACTGACTTAACTTATATAGAATTAATTTTAATATCAAAATAGGTAGTCTATTATGGGGAACCCTGTAGAAAGCAAAAAACATTAATATTGACATCACATTAGGTTTGTTCCAATCGCTTTTATTTTACGGCTACGCCCCACTCACTTAAACCTGTTCCAACCTATGGGTGATAGTGTATTACACGATACTGTTCTTACAAATATTATGACTGTTCCAAATAGTCATTTTGATCCCCAGAACTTACATTTACCTAGATCCACTTTTTTCCTTATTTTTTCCAAAAAATGTTCCTTTATAAGTTATTTAAAATGGACGATTTTAAAAATCGAATATCGTAGAAATTGCCTCAAAATTTGCTCAATCTCTTTAAGGGTAATGAGAATTTACATACCAAATCTCATGGAACGATAACGAAGTTATGATATTGGGAGGGGAACACGTCGAAACCTTTCGTGTCATAAACACACTACGTGCTGGAACTAGGCCTGATGTATGCCTAGATTTTAATATCTTAATTCGTATTTAAAATTAATGTATCGACAATAGGGTGTCCCGTAATGTTTTATTTTCAAATTTCGCTACACAAGATCCCTCAAAAGATGCGTTATAAGTTGTAGGTTACCATAAAAATAATTTAAAAAATATCTTGAGGGCTCTACCGGCAGTTTTATTTTTCTAAAAGTCACTTTAATTTCCATTTTCAAGGACCAGTAGAGGCATCAAGATGACTAATATTCAATTAAATTTAATGATAATTGTAATCTCTGTATCAAAACGCAACTGTTCATACCTCTTGCGTAGCCGTAGCTCAAAATTGTGTATGATTTATTTAGAGTTAATGTTACGAAACCCCTAAAAATGGCCAATTTTAGAAACATCAAGGACCGGTAGAGGCCTCAAGATGACAAATATTCCATTAAATTTATTGATAATCGTAATCTCTGTATCAATACGCAACTTTTTATACCTTTTGCGTAGCCGTAGCTCAAAATTTTGTATGATTTATTTAGAGTTAATGTTACGAAACCCCTAAAAATGTTCAATTTTAGAAACTTCAAGGACCGGTAGAGGTTTTAAGATGACAAATATTTAATTAAATTTAATAATGATAGTAATATCTGTATCAAAACGCATATTTTGATACCTCTTGCGTAGCCGTAGCTCCAAATTTTGTATGATTTATTTAGAGTTAATGTTAGGAAACCCCTAAAAATGTTCAATTTTAGAAAGTTCATGGAACTGTAAAGGTCTTAAGATGACAAATATTTAATTAAATTTAATGATAATAGTAATCTCTGTATCAAAACGCAACTTTTGATACCTCTTGCGTAGCCGTAACTCCAAATTTTGTATGATTTATTTAGAGTTAATGTTACGAAACCCCTAAAAATGGCCAATTTTAGAAACATCAAGGACCGGTAGAGGCCTCAAGATGACAAATATTCAATTAAATTTATTGATAATCGTAATCTCTGTGTCAATACGAAACTTTTGATACCTTTTGCGTAGCCGTAGCTCAAAATTTTGTATGATTTAATTAAGAGTTAATGTTACGAAACCCCTAAAAATGTAAAATTTTAGAAACTTCAAGGACCGGTAGAGGTCTCAAGATGACAAATATTTAATTAAATTTAATGATAATCGCAATCTCTGTATCAAAACGCTACTTTTGATACCTCTTGCGTAGCCGTAGTTCAAAATTTTGTATGATTTATTTAGAGTTAATGTTACGAAACCCCTAAAAATGTTCAATTTTAGAAACTTCATGGAATTGTAGAGGTCTTAAGATGACAAATATTTAATTAAATTTAATGATAATAGTAATCTCTGTATCAAAACGCAACTTTTGATACCTCTTGCGTAGCCGTAGCTCCAAATTTTGTATGATTTATTTAGAGTTAATGTTACGAAACCCCTAAAAATGTTCAATTTTAGAAACTTCATGGAACTGTAGGGGTCTTAAGATGACGAATATTTAATTAAATTTAATGATAATAGTAATCTCTGTATTAAACGCAACTTTTGATACCTCTTGCGTAGCCGTAGCTCCAAAATTTGTATGATTTATTTAGAGTTAATGTTACGAAACCCCTAAAATGTTCAATTTTAGAAACTTCATGGAACTGTAGGGGTCTTAAGATGACAAATATTTAATTAAATTTAATGATAATAGTAATCTCTGTATCAAAACGCAACTTTTGATACCTCTTGCGTAGCCGTAGCTCCAAATTTTGTATGATTTATTTAGAGTTAATGTTACGAAACCCCTAAAAATGTTCAATTTTAGAAACTTCAAGGACCGGTAGAGGTCTTAAGATGACAAATATTTAATTAAATTTTATGATAATAGTAATCTCTGTATCAAAACGCATATTTTGATACCTCTTGCGTAGCCGTAGCTCCAAAATTTGTATGATTTATTTAGAGTTAATGTTACGAAACCCCTAAAAATGTTCAATTTTAGAAACTTCAAGGACCGATAGAGGTCTCAAGATGACAAATATTTAATTAAATTTAATGATAATCGTAATATCTGTATCAAAACGCTACTTTTGATACCACTTGCGTAGCCGTAGCTCAAAAAATCCCCATACACGGACGGGACAGCCTAATCGACAATGCAAACTATATACCTACCTACCTACCTATCAATCCCTAGTTATAACCACATTTGCTGGCTCTGGCTAAGAACTAATAACCGACTAAATTGTGTAATAGAGATCGGTAGTAACCAGATTTTCAGATTAACTGTATAAATTAGAAAATCCCATTAGCGGGATTATTGCGGTTTTAGCGAATTATTGCCGGCACTGGCTAACGGGAATTAAATCTTTAGCGAGTTTTCTCTGGAAAAATCAGTTGGACACGACTAAGTACTTAAAAGAGTAAATATAACTTTTTTTTCGTGTTATTGATTTGCCTTTTAAAACTCTTTGAATTGAATGGTAAAAAGTATTTTTGGTTTATTTTCTTATACAGGGTGGATTTTATAAAAAATTTAAAGTCGTGTGAAGTCGGTAGAATCTACAGTGTGTCCCAAATTCGACATACATGCATTGCTATCTCGCTTAGTATTGGCAGCGAGCCGAGTGTATGGTGGGGACAGCTGAATCGATTACAGCGCTGGCTGTGGTCAAGTTTTCGTTAAATCATGCTTGATTTAAACGTAAATAATTAGATAAAAATATTAAAAATGGTGCAGAATAGTTGTTGTGTAGTTGAATGTAAGAATACTGGCAGAAATAGTAACTGCAAATTTCATACATTTCCATCTACTAGTTGGAAATAAGAAAAAAGAAAAAAATGGATAAATGCACGCAGTCAACAGGTGTTGAATTCAAATTTCCCGCTTAGCCGAAAGACTTTCGGGTTTCAGGCTTAGCCGAACAACTTTCGAATTTGACGTAACAAGAAGAAAAACTTACTCGTTTCTTGCCGTGTTTCGTTTGTTTTTGTCTTTTTCTAAAGTTTTTTAATGATTTGCGAGTTATAAAAAGAAAAAGGTTCTCTAAGTAATCAATGAGTGTCTGCAGAACTGACTTTAGTATCTGTGTAGTCTTCTGTGATTGTGAATAGAGAAAATGGCTATAAAGCCTCCAAGTAAGTAAAGTATATCTTGGTGTTAAGTATATTGGAAAAGCCCTAGACTCGTAAGTTTGTCAGGAGATTTTTTACTTATCGGGACAATTGCCAATTTTTGTTCGTGCCCGCTAGTTTTTGATTTATGACGCCCCATTAACATAACCTCAAAATTGCATAAACATTTCTAAAATTCCGCCGATTTTCATATAGGTAAAAATTAAAATATAATATATATATATATATATATATATATATATATATATATATTATATAATATATATATATATATATATATATATATATATATATATATATATATAATTTATATATATATATATATATATATATATATATATATATATAAATATATATATAAATATTTTATTAGAATATATATTATATATATATATATATTTTTTATATATATTATTTTTATTTTATTTTATATTTTTTTATTTTATTTATATATATTTTTATTATATTTATATATATTTATTATTAATAATATATATATATTTTATATATATTAGAGGAGACAATCCTCGAATACTTTGTGACACATCCTATATACGAATGATTTTCGGCAGTCACGCGGTATCCTTCCGCGTTGATGAGCCAACGAACAGGACGAAACTGACCCAAACTGGTTATGTCAACCAGACGTATTAGTGTTCTCAATGGTCAAGTTCTGGTTTTTAGCGACCAATTTAACCACTTAAACTTTAGCCAAGAAGGTGGCGAACACACTTCATGTGTGGCGGCCCTTGCCCAACAGGACGGGTCCGAGGCTGTGATCTAAAAGGGGTAAGAAGATGAGAATTAACTTCCTCTCTCTTCGTGATTTGGTCCCCTGGCTTCAACATCGAGCTTGAGCACAATACAGTCATCCAGCATACCATCGCCTTAGCTGCGTAGCCTAGCTTTCGGCTAGTGCCATCGCCTTGGCTCATGCTGTCGGCATTTGCCTTACAGCAGCAGCCTAACTTTCGGCTAGCATGAATGTTACTGTGATATTCGTTGTAGACTGGGTGTCTAACATCGTTTCGCCGTTCCATCGGCTCTTCGGACGGGTGGTGTCAACCCGTGACGACTCTAACATTACAGTTATTGTTGTCCAAACCTGACTTCTTAGCCCTAAGCTGAGTGAACTCTCTGCAAGCAGGAGGAACACACCCATATGCCAACTTTTGACATTTTTCTTTAAAATTATTTAATTTTTTAAAATTCAATCTAGAGTCTTATGATGTCGTTCAAACAACCAATTTTAAGTTAACGAGGCGTGAAAAAATAGTTTTAATTATCTGTCTTTTCCAGAAAGGTAAAAAGATTTAAAAAAAATATATATTTCTGGACATAACTCAATTTTTTTAATAGGAACGATGGTGGCTCGTTGGCATATTTGAAAAAGCATTTTTTTGTGAATAATTTGATACCCCACACTTAATATTTTAAAATAAATCAACACTAAAAAAGCAAAAAAATAGGCATAGTAGTTGTTGCTTATAAAATTAACAAAACATCCGGTCCGTGGCATTCGAAAAGAGTCATATGCAATTCGGCAATTTTGTCAGGTAGGCTTGGAAATAAACAAAAACGTTGATGCTAAACAATGATGTTAATGATTACTTATGCGAGTTAGTTATTTAAAGTTATTGCTGTGTTTATTAATAGGGCATTCTGATTTAAAAACCTATAAATATAATAATTATTAATAATAATACAATAATTATTATTCTCATAACTTATAAGCAACAACTACTATGCCTATTTTTTAGCTTCTTGGGGTAACTTCAAATATCAAGTGTGGTATATCAAATTATTCACAAAAAATGCTCTTTTCGAATATGCCAACGAGCCACTATCGTTCCTTTTGAAAAAAATGAGTTATGTCTAGAAATAAAATTTTGGAATCTTTTTTCCTTTCTGGAAAAGACATAAAAAGCGAAAGATGATAAAAACTAATATTCCACGCCTCCTAAACTCTAAATTGGTTGTTTTAACGACGTCATGGCCCTCTGGATTAAATTTTGAAAAATTAGATATTTTTAAAGAAAAATGTCAAAATTTGATATATGGGGTGTCATTGTATTTGGTATGTCATTTTCTATCGAATAGATTAAAAAATACAGCTTGTTCCATTTAAGATTCAAAAGTTGAGGTCATCAGAAACAATTAAATCAGTCATTTAATTTATTTTTAGGTCATACAGCGTGTCCCACGCAGTTCTTGCCATTTGGGAAATTTTTTTACTGACAGTCGAAACAAAATCATTTTGATGTAGAAAAGTTCTGCTTATTTAAAATCTAAAAATCCCACGCAAAAAGTTTAAAAATACCAGCAGTATACGGGGTAGCGAAAAACGTAAAATTTATCCCAAAAACTAAAAGTACCCTTATTTTGCAATATTCAAAGTAAAGTTATTTAAAGGAATTATTTAGAATTAATTTTTATATCTAATTACGAAATCACAACCTACGAAAATATATGTTTTTGTCAGTAAATCAGAACGGAATAAAAAGTAAAAGCTTTAATATAAAACAAATTAATATGTCACTTAAACACAAGAAAATCAGTATAATTCAAATTTTTTTAAAATAGCCACCTTCTTTTTCCATGCATTTTTCTGTTAACTTGAGAATTTTAAACCTTTTCTCAAAACAACTTGAGATTTCTGAGCACACTGGGTTATTATCCTTTCTAAGCTATCGATATTTTGAAATGGTCGGTGAGAATACACTTTTCCTTTAAATATCCCCAAAGGAAGTAATCAGGTCGGGTGATCTCGCCGGCCAATGAATTTCTGAAAATCTTCCTATCCAACGCCCCTGGAACATTTCCTGAAGAAACTCGTTAACAGCTCGAGAACTATGGCATGGCGCACCATCATGCTGATACCACAAAGTATTTTTAATGTCACGTGGAAGGCCATTAATAAAGTCAGACAACTGATTTCTCAAAAAATGAAGGTAAACATCCGACGTTATATTACCCCGGAAGAAAAATGGGCCTATCAGTTGATTATCTAAAATTCCGCACCACACATTTGTCTTAAAAGAAAACTGATCCCGACACTGGATAACAAACCGCGGGTTAGCTGTACTCCACCATCGATAGTTCTGGGAGCTAACAACTCCATTTGACGTAAAACAAGCTTCGTCAGAAAAAAAATTATTTTTCTATAAAGATACGGGTCGTCTTCATGCATACCTTGATACCAAGCTGGAAAATCAAACCGAAAATCAAAGTCTCCAGGATGCAATGTGTGAACGATGGGTTTATAGGGATGAAAATGATTTGCTTTAAGAACTCTTCCAGCAGTAGATTTACAGACTGAGCGTCTTTCATTTCCAGGAAGTACTTTTTCCATATTTCTCAAGGAAATCTTGGGATTTTCAACAACGGCTTGGATAATTTGCAAGTCAAAATCTTCATCATCTTCGACCTGAACTTGATTTTTTTTATTGAATCTGTTTTCTACACTTCCACTACCTTTAAATTTTGCCATTATGTGTGCAACAGTTTGATGAGATACAGATATTTCAGGATGCCTTTCATTGAAAATCTCAGCGGCTTCTCTAAAGGTTTTGTACTTGTCACCCACAATTAAAACAATTTCAATCTTCTGTTCCGTGGTTAGTTTTGGTGGCATAATAAATCAAAATGATAAATGGATAAACTGAATTTATAACTGTACTTCTGACTAGAAATAATGTCAGTGTTTATGTCAGTTATTATTGGCATAGTTACCTTCAGGTCCGATAATTACCTTTGTTAATTTTTGACAAAATTTTTAAATGTAAAATAAAAAATACCCTTTTTTTCGTAGGTGGCTGTGATTTCGTAATTAGATATAAAAATTAATTCTAAATAATTCCTTTAAATAACTTTTCTTTGAATATTGCAAAATAAGGGTACTTTAGTCTTGGATAAATTTTACGTTTTTGTCGCTACTCTGTATACTGCTGGTATTTTTAAACTTTTTGCGTAAGGATTTTTAGTTTTTAAATAAGCAGAACTTTTCTACATCAAAATGATTTTGTTTCGACTGTCAGTAAAAAATTTTCCCATATGGCAAGAACTGCGTGGAACACGCTGTATATATACGGCTTTCAAGCAAGATTTTACGCAGCCGACAGATGTCGTTTTCATCGCGTACCGTATCAATAAAAGATAGAGAAAAGTAAAAATCGTCAATTTTAATTTTTACAGGTGGTTCCTCTGTTTTAATTGTGACATGTTTTTAACTATGTCAAAATCGGGTCACTTTTTTCTCCGAACGTCATATTTGACATTTCATAATATCAACAAGTTTTATATTTCAAGCTTAAAAAATTCAAAAAAGGAGGATGCCCCCATCTTGGATCATCCAGTATAACCAAATTGACTTCAAGTAATCTATCATCATGTCAGGAGTCTGTCATACAATTATGTACGCGTATTTTTCAAACACCCTGTATTTTTCCCTGGTATTTTTTTAGACAAAAAATTTATCAATGTTAACTCTCTGACTGTTAAGAGGGTCCCTACAATTTACCAATTACCATTTTAGGTTGTCCGCCGCAAGACCCAAATTATCCCGAAACTTCTTCATGGAATTCGAATAACATCTCCAGTAGTAATTTAATTTTCTTAAGTCGTTAGCAGTGGCATATCAATAGAAGTTACACATTTGTAAATTTAATATAGAGTTTTAAAATATTAATTGTTTTTAATAATCATTTGAAAGATCGTTTTGTGCAGAACACAGGCTTGTAACTAAAAATTTAAGAGCATACTTAATATGTGAGTAAAAGCACGGTAAAACAAAAAAAATCTTTTTAATCGCCTGTGACAACTGGGCCACTATATAATTTGACAAGTGACAAAATAAGAAAACCTCTTCTTGCAAATTAAAACTCTAAATAGAAATTTTCCTTGATTGCCTCTAAAATTGCAAGTGAAAATAACTCATATTCGCCACTGGACGTTTTTTGCTAGCCCTTTAAATCCCAATGTTTTTTTATTTTGACAATAGTAATACATATTTTTTATTTTCGCACAAAGATCGAATTATTTACCGTTAAGGGGAAAATCAAGGAAGTTTAAAGGTGTATGGAAGCCCAATGCTATGGCCCATTCGATCAAAAAATGTCCATCCCAGTATGAAAATAACTGTCAGAGTTGGCCCCGCCTATTCTGCGCAATAACAAAATTTCACGAAATAATTTAATGTGTTGCCTACTTACACGCTGATAAATCAGTGTGTAGTTAGTCAACACATTATACTTTTATGAGAGCCAGAGTAGGAGTGTGTGATTTTATTTTGTGGTTGCAGAAGTTTTTTGGATTGATAAAAATCTTCTTTTTTTAGTGATTAGTGTTTATTAAATTGTGACTTTAATTTTGTGTTTATTGTTTGTTACTTATAATATCGTAACAAAATGACTAGAGGTTGTATGGTTTTGTCTTGCAAATCCATGGGTAACATACCCGGCATTTTTTACTTTAGGTAAGTATTTCTTATACTTAAATTAGGTGCTTCTTATAAGACGTAACGTTAGGTAACCGAATAAATAATAATATATCAATTATGAATAATAGAAAATATAGAAATATTATGAGAAAAGCAAGGCAATCTAACTATCTTTTAATGATTTCCACAATGTTTGTGTATTTCTGTGATTATAAAAAGAAATAAGGTTTACATTTAGGTACTTTTATTTATTTAATAATTTAGTACATCTTTAAAGGATCAAAATTATTGATTACTGGGCAGACCAGGCAAATTTTAATATATACAGGTCCCTCTAATTGAATGAAAGGAAGTACAATTTTATGTTAAAGTTCTTTTTTACCTTTTCTGTATTTGTTTGGTAATTGGCAATACCATTTGTTTAAAAATAAATTAGATTTTTGGTTTCTTAATCTTGCATTATCAACTTTTTAAGCTCGACATAATGTACACACATAGTATTTAACGGATACTGTTACAATGGATACCTAGGTACCAAAGGTTGCTAAACATTTTTAACCACTGTTATTCTGTCTCATGAATGTTTGTTATTAGTGAAAAGTATATGCCTAAAAAGCAGTTATAAAAATTTTCACTTTTTAATGTACAACCAGAATCTTAGGATTAGATTAAACTCATTTACACTATCTTGCCCTTCTTTTATCACAAAATTGGTGATAAGTACATAATACTATCATACAATGTTTGAAATTTATTTTAAAAAATCGTGTTTTTATTTATTTACAAAGATTTTTGGTAAAAATACAAAACTTCCAAAATATCGACCATTTAAATAGAAGGCAGTAAAGTGGCGCCATCTATTCTTTCCATATTATATCAGATGATATAAAATCCAATATTACACAATAATTTTAAATATTCTATAGTAGTATCCTTTAATAACCAACAATTTTGTGCAAAAAAAAAAAACAGTGAATGTTGGAATTTGACATTTGATGATGTCAATTTTATAGATAGTAACAAAGAATTATGGAAATCCGGCCCTGACCTACTATTCATTGCGCAAACTCCGCGGGGCCAATCCCCCTATTCCCGCTGCCCTGCACGCCTGGACAATTTTGTTCTACAGTATTGGGCTCCATACACCTTTAAACTTCCTTGGTAAAAACATATACTTTTACACATTATATTACGTATTTAAAAATCCATATGGTATTCATAGGTAGTTTAGCATAAATATGCGTTTATACAGTGCCGGATTTATATTTTTTAAGAGTGTAGGCCACTTTATTTCCGCCGCCCCATGTACCTTTCTAAAATAATAATTTTCCATATATAGTTAGAAAGAAACTGAAGTTACCTAAAAGAATAAATTAGTGATTAAAAAGGGCATTAAAGAAACAATAATTACAATTTTTCACGAGACTTTTTAATAGCAAAATCATCTATAATATCATGATAGTTTGTAGTGTTTATTATCTCCGCTTCTTTGTAGAGAAGAGCCAAAGAATTTATTTTTTCTTGAGACAATGAAGACCATTGATAATTTTTTACACATTTTAAATAGGAAAAACTTTTTTCCCAGAACAATTCGTAGGGTAAACATTAGATAGAGATAGATTCCTCAAAAACTTTGAGAGACTGAGTAGTGAGTTTGATCTAGGCTTCACTACACAGAAATTAGGTGAGTTTTCTCTAAAATCCTAAAAGCCCCTAGGACGCTGCCGCCCCTAGGCCGCGGCCTATATGGCCGATTGACAAATCCAGGACTGCGTTTATAATAACATAAAAACTTTCAGTTTGTTTTATTTGAAATACTCGCCTTACTACTTTTTGGAAAATGGGACCCTCTTGGTCCGGGTCCCGGGGTATACAGGCTGACCCTGTCCAGCCCTATTGACCCCATATGAACGGACGAAAACCCCCCAAAAAAACCCAAAAAATTACAAACTAGTCCACGTTTCGGTGGCAAGTCGGCCACCGTTGTCAAGACAGAAACTTAAACAAAAATTAAACTAAATTTTAAGAAACTTTTGGTCCAAAAACTTAGGAGATTCTGATAGCTTTTTTTACTTTTTAATGACGTTTTGTCATTAAAAAGTAAAAATAAATAAATTAAAAATCTTAGGTCCAAATTTGGAAGGTAAAAATGGCGGATTTTGGATTTATAAACCGATTTGTCTGAAATTCGAAATATAAGGAATCGATTGCTTTTGGAATCGGATCCTTCCAAAAAAGAATCGATTTCGGATCATTTTAATTTAAAACAAATCCGGATCACGGATTCTATTTTTAAAGGTTTTTGATTCCAGAGTTCAGATCTTTAGAAAGGAATCAATTCCTGGATTCGATTCCAGAAGAACTAGATTTCCACCCAGCTCTGCCGCCACCTCCTGTCATAATCCTGTGCGGCTGGACGAATGGAGAAGAGCATCAAGCCATTTTTTTTTAAAGCTAGTTCCGTTTTTTTGTATTTACTCGTAACTTCAATGTATATGGCCTCTTTACTAAACAGCGCCGTTCAACTAGGGGCCTGAATGATATTCAGCCGTAACGTTTGTTACAACATTTAATAAACAGGCTGGCTAATGCTTAGGCCAATCGTACGATAGGGTGACCATGTGGTTTAATCAACAGCCTAGCCTTTTTCTAAACAGCGCCGTTCAACTAGGGGCCGAATGATATTCAGCCGTAACGTTTGTTCAACATTTAATAAACAGGCTGGCTAATGCTTAGGCCAATCTAGATAGGGGGACCATGTGCCGTTTAATCAACAGCCTGGCCTCTTTACTAAACAGCGCCGTTCAACTAGGGGCCTGAATGATATTCAGCCGTAACGTTTTTACAACATTTAATAAACATTTCAATGCTTAGGCCAATCGTACGATAGGGTGACATGTGCTGTTTAATCAACACCTGGCCTCTTTACTAAACAGCGCCGTTCAACTAGGGGCCTGAATGATATTCAGCCGTAACGTTTGTTCAACATTTAATAAACAGGCTGGGCCCAATGCTTAGGCCAATCTACGATAGGGTGACCATGTGCTGTTTAATCAACAGCCTGGCCTCTTTACTAAACAGCGCCGTTCAACTAGGCCTGAATGATATTCACCCCTAACGTTTGTTACAACATTTAATAAACAGGCTGGCTAATGCTTAGGCCAATCGTACGATAGGGTGACCATGTGCCGTTTAATCAACAGCCTAGCCTTTTTGCTAAACAGCGCCGTTCAACTAGCGGCCTGAATGATATTTAGCCGTAACGTTTGTTACAACATTTAATAAACAGGCTGGCTAATGCTTAGGCCAATCGTACGATAGGGTGACCATGTGCCGTTTAATCAACAGCCTGGCCTCTTTACTAAACAGCGCCGTTCAACTAGGGGCCTGAATGATATTCAGCCGTAACGTTTGTTACAACATTTAATAAACAGGCTGGCTAATGCTTAGGCCAATCGTACGATAGGGTGACCATGTGCCGTTTAATCAACAGCCTGGCCTTTTGCTAAACAGCGCCGTTCAACTAGGGGCCTGAATGATATTCAGCCGTAACGTTTGTTACAACATTTAATAAACAGGCTGGCTAATGCTTAGGCCAATCGTACGATAGGGTGACCATGTGCCGTTTAATCAACAGCCTGAGCCTCTTTACTAAACAGCGCCGTTCAACTAGCGGCCTGAATGATATTCAGCCGTAACGTTTGTTACAACATTTAATAAACAGGCTGGCTAATGCTTAGGCCAATCGTACGATAGGGTGACCATGTGCCGTTTAATCAACAGCCTAGCCTTTTTGCTAAACAGCGCCGTTCAACTAGCGGCCTGAATGATATTTAGCCGTAACGTTTGTTACAATATTTAATAAACTGGCTGGCTAATGCTTAGGCCGATCGTACGATAGGGTGACCATGTGACAGAAATAAAAAAGATGAAAATCTAACATAAGGAATTCTTTATTAAATATACTTAAAATGAACATATTACTGTTCTTTGGTTAGTTGTGGTTAGTTTTCACTCACACTCGCGAGTCACTCGCAGCTAAATTCACATTATTATTGTCACTACACTCCTCCATTGTACTATTTTTTTAAACTTGGAAAAAAAAATAAAATTTTTTGGGTTTTCAACGCCTAGGTTTTTAAAACGCGCAAAAAATAATAAATTGGTTTTGC